>JAACJN010000252.1:0-65375 GCA_013368555.1 Collybiopsis confluens | reverse complement strand
CCATTGACTCTCACTCCAGTGTCTCTTCCACTGCAAGTAGTGGAACGGGAAGTCGCAGTACGGTATATGTCCCACCCATGTCAGACATTCCCGACATCCCCGAAATGCCAGCATCTGACGATGAACTGTATGCGTCTGGGTCAGAGGCTAGTGGGCGGGGAAAGTCCGCGAGCTCGGGCACAGGAAGATACAATTCGCTCCTTTCTTCACCTTCGGTATCGTCCTCGGGAAGTGGCGTTCATCGGACACCGTCAACATTCATCTCGTCTTACCACTCCCGGACAGTAGACGACACTGTGATCAGCGGCGATGAATACGTATATCCCGGGGATTCTCGTGCTATCCCTAGTCGCCGAGTCAGTACTCGCCTGCGCAGGAGCGGCAGCATGACTGATTTAGGAAGTGATGGGTTCCAAAGTAACAGATCATCTGCCTTTAATGAAGGGAGTGAAGATCAATATCACAGTGCGGGCATGAGCAGTGGCAGTCGAAGTCAGAGCTCAGTGTATTCGTCTGCTGAATCGTATGAGTCGCGGACTGGGTCTGGGACTAGGGGAAGAACCGAAACGTTTACAGGCCTCACAGGCACTGACCCCTCGCGCACGACCGACACATATACTAGAACGACCGGAACGACCGACTCATATACCGTAACCGGTGCCACGTCTGACTCTTATACCAAAACTGGTGCTACGTCCGATACTTATACAAGGAGCGGCACTTGGACTGGCTCGGGGAGCGATACCTATCTCAGAGCTGAGACTGGCACAAGGCTTTCTGATACAACAAGGTATACCAGTACCGGGTATACTCGCACGACTGGAACTGGGACTGGAACCTACACGTCCCACTCTGGGAGTGGGTCTTATACCCCGAGTGGTTCTTATACTGGGAGTGGCTCTGGTTCGGGATCATACACACCCTCGGGAACGTATACCCCCTCAGGTACGGAGAGTAGGATCACAGGGGCGGGCACAAACACCGGGATCACTGGTACGGGAAGAACCTATACTACCGATTATGAGTCGAGGACTGGATATGGATCAGATACATACAGTGGTTCACCTTATACTGGGTGAGGCTCAAATTTGAGAGTCCCGTTTTAAACACTAACTTGTGGTTTACCTAGCACTGGGTCGATCTATTCGCCATATACTGGGACTGGATCTCCCTACACTGGGACGGGCTCTCCATACACTGGGTATAATCACTTCAATAAACTTTTCTTCTATCTGGTTCTGACTTGATTCCCAGAAGTGGCTCGCCATATACATCCTCTATGACATACTCCTCTCCGTATACCCGAAGCGGAATGTCATCCTCCCTCACTCCGACCTCTCCATCTCGAAGCAGCCTGAGCCGTACGTCCGCAATGAGGCGGAGACAGGCTCCATCACAAAGCAGCTTCTCTTCGAGTGAAAGCGGAAGTCACAGTGGGTACCAACCATCCGATGAAAGTAGCGACAAGGAGAACCAAGGAAGCGAGTCTGGAAGCTTGACCCAGGGCTCGGGCGATTATTCTGGTTCCGGCGTGAATAGCCAGGCGCCTAGTGGACCTCTCAGTGGAAATCAGTCTAGCGAGACCGGATATGACGTGTGTCCCTCATCTGATTTGTCGGAGTTGACGAGTAGAGCGACCTACACATCCTCATCGACTTGGACACCCTCTGATCCTTCGTCGTCATCTCCCTCTGATTCCGATAGGGATACGGACATTGAGGCCGAAAAATTTATTACCGCGTCCCAAGGAAGCTCCGACTACAGCAGTACTCATACTCCTTCATCTGAAGCATCCTTCAAGAGCCTCCCGTCGATTCCCTCCGAGTATACCACAGCTAGTGAGGGTTCTGTCGCATACAAGACTGTTTCTGTGCCTGCAACAGAACTGTCTACTGCATATTCCACGGCGGAAATCTGCCCCAGTGAATTAGAAAGTATTCCGAATGAGGATGATAATGGTACGCCAAAAGCGCCGTCTATCGAACTTTCAGAGCCAGTTGAGCTGCCATCTCTTCCTCCGTCTGCCCCACCCAGTGAGGTCCCGAGCCGAGTTCCTTCTATTGCGTCTTCCGCGTCGTCTATAATTCTTCCTACTCCGGGTTCGCCTTCTCCCTCTTATCTCGCGGAACAATCGATCTCTTCCATGTCTATTTTGCTTCCTCCTACGGGCTCAGGTACTCCTCGCTCTGTCATGGATCGGTCAATATTTTTGCCCTCATCAGTATCCTCCTTTGATCCTTCGGGAGTTCCTTTACCACCGTCGTCACCGTCAGTGCTGTCTGAAATAAGTTTATCCTTGACACCGACTTCGGAGTCCGACCTTCCTCTTCCTCCTTCCACCGGAGTGAGTACCAGTGTTCCGACGCCTTCTAGTGCTCCTTGGTCAGATGATTCGGGGTCCAGTTTATTGACTCTACCGCCAACAACGACGCAGATATCTTCCAGTGTTGTTACTACCAGCCTTCACAGCCCTAGTTCTACTGAGACGTTACAGTTCCCTCCTACGACCATACCCTCCACATCCATGACTCTCAGTATATCTTCAGAATCCAGCCTCAGCCCTTCCATGCCGATAACAATGTCGTTTCTTCCGAGCAGCTCTCCAAGTTCATTGCCTCCAAGTTCATTGCCCCCAAGTTCAGTTCCATCTAATTCACTGCCCCTTCCGTCCAGTCCTCAGCTTTGGGCAACAGAGACGAATGTCTCTTATGAGTCCAGTCTTCTTGCTCCTTCACCCAGTGCTACGAGTGCTGCCCTAGTACAAGATCCTGACATCTCTTTTGAAACCTCGCTTTTACGGCCAAGTGGCTCATGGTCATCTTTCGACAGAATGTCTTCTATTCCTGAGACACCAACAGTTTTGACCTCGGCTCCGCCTCCGTCTTTCCCGGCCATATCACCGGTTCCGCCTTTCCCTCCTACAGACGAAAGTAGCTCTGTGCGAACTCCCAGCAGCTTGATATTCCCGCCCTCAGATGAAAGCAGCTCTGTACAAACTCCCAGCAGTTTGGTCTTCTCTGAATCCAGCTCCGACTTGAGCAGCCTTGGCAGCTTAATCTCCCCTGTTCGCCCTCCATCTCCTGACAGCAGCTTATCTGAGGTATCAACTATAAGTGCAACGACATCGGTTCTTCCACAGTTTGAACTTGAGTATGAGTCTGAATCTGAGCTCGAGTTCGAGTCACTACCGGGGGATGATACGCGCTCCATCCCTGAAAGCCAAATTTCAACGGAGCCAAGTTTGCTGTCAACACCTAGGGCATCCAGAGTTGTAAGTCTTTTTTCTTAAGTATAATATATCAGGTAGCTTAATTCTTGCTTATAGGGTGCGCCAAGTAGCCGAGGTTCTCTAACCCCATCTGAGCGATCATTGAATATCAGTATCTCGACGCCACGTGGAGACGCACCTTCCAAGCGTTCCACTTTGGAAACTGTGCGCACCCCCTCGAGTGCATTCTATCCAGGCTCTCCTCGAAGTATCGGCGGTGATTTGGCACGATTAGCGGAAGAGCTTCGGACATATGATCAGAACAGGGCCGAAGAGAACAGGGAGCTAGGTGATGCTTTACAGAATTTACGCGATGAGCTGCTTGGCCTATCTGATTCTCTACATCAACCACCACCACCAAGGGACCCTTCTGAGCATTCACAAATTCCTCAGCGAATCCCTCAGTTTCCCCCACATTTCCCTTCGCGGCCCCCCATTCACTATGCCGAAGAAGGTGTCGGAAGCAGTCGGGCAATGAGTGACGATGAGAATCGGAGTCTCTCCTTAGCGCCATCCTCTCTTAATCGTACTCCAAGCTCTGCGAGCAGTGTTTCATTTTTGTCCAGTCACCATTCCGATGACTGGCTATTCGATCCTGCGGCTCAATCCCGGTCGGCTCACCTTCCTGTCATTCGGCCAGCCTCTGTTCTTATTGCTCGGCCCGCTGTGCGCCCGGACTCCCCGATGCCAACTCTTCCTTCTGAGACTGAGATTGACGACAGCGAGATGTCATCAGAGTCTTCCAGTCCCTTAAGTACTCCGATGCTTAGCTCTTCTAGTACGAGTGGCCCTTATCCCGGAAGCTCAGGTCCATCTTCTTCGCCCACTCCACCGCCATCTACAATCTCTCCTTCTTCAGCTTCCCCATCCTCGGTCTCTCCTGGTTCTCCAGCTACAACTGCCACGACTATCCGGCCTTCGCCGCCTCATCCTCTTCCTCTGTTAAATGAAATCAGGGATCAGGTGCGTGCTTTATGGGATGGGCAACTTT
Organism: Collybiopsis confluens; assembly: GCA_013368555.1. NCBI lineage: Eukaryota > Fungi > Basidiomycota > Agaricomycetes > Agaricales > Omphalotaceae > Collybiopsis > Collybiopsis confluens. The sequence goes on along the minus strand of JAACJN010000252.1, from coordinate 61,116 downwards.
CTACAAATCGGTTGCTCGATGATATCCGGGGATTGCGAGGTGAACAGCCAGAAAATGAATTGCTGGATCGTGTCCGTCGTGTTGAGGACATGTTGCGAAATTTATTGGACCGTGGAATGCCGCAGCCGGTGGCACCTGTACCAGTATCCGAAGGAGAGCCTCCATCATCCCCGGGCAGCTCCGGATCTACTATGAGTGACTATCGGCAACTCATCAATCAGTATCTTCGAGACAATCGACCCATCGCACCGATAGCACAATTACCGGTTCCTGGTATATCACTGGCCCGACGACTCGAAGAGATTTTATCTGAAAATATTCAACCAGGATCTCGACGAGCAGTTGGTCCGGAACCCCTACAGCCCTTTGACTATGCGCCTATCCATGCAGATCGCGGAAGTAGTCCTGTAGGTCGGGTAAATATACCCCCACTTCCCCCCTTACCGAATCTGTCACCCATCCGACGACCTGCCTCGCAGCCTAATCCGGTTCGCTCCATGGGACGACAGCGACCATTTCCGGACCAGTCATCATTCGTTCCAACGACAGCTCCATCTGGACCGTCTGAACCGCCAGACAACGCCAGGACTGAACATGGGCAACGTCAACGGACTCGTCTTCCTCCGCCTGCACCTTTTAATCCAGTACGTTTTCCACATCTCTACATTATTTAATTCTTATGATTTAATGGCAGTTTGATCCGAATCGGCCGTTCACGGCGCCCCCTCCTTCGAATCTTGGCGGAGATGGCCAAAGAGATCCCACAAGTTGGTATCCTCCGGTATGTGGCACCTATATCATGTATAGGCCAGCTTTCTGACCCATGGATAGGCACCCCCTCGGCAACCTCCGGCTGGAGGCACTGTGTCCGGTGCTCCCCCTGGAGGAATACCTCCTCCGCCAATTGTTCAAGCGGATACTGTACCTCCAACTGGTGAACCTTCTGGAACCCGCTATGTGCCTATGCCCACAGGACCGGTCTGTTGTTGATGATTGCTTTAAATTACCTATTTCTCATCCTCCTCTAGGTCATGGTTCAAATGCCTCCCGAATTCAATCGAGATTTAACTGAATTGCTCGATACCAGCCGAGTAAGTTCCATTTAGTACTTCTCTCTAGTAATTGACATTGAGTTCGAAAGAATAACGCCATTGCCACTATGACAAACAATGAGCAAACAAGAGAGCTCCTACGATACATGACTGAACTCAATACATGGCTGGGACGAGATGTTGCTGACCGGCATAATGAGATGAATGCTGTAGTAAATCGACTGGAAGAGCTACGAGCGTCTCTGAATGAGCTTCACAATCGGCCTGGTACGTGTTCTTTATTCTGAAGGGTTAGCGTTCTAATCCTGCTCAATATAGCAACTACTGCTATACCCATTCCAATTGGGCAACCCAGAGACGAAGATGAATCTACTGCGAGCTCAGAAAGTGAACCTAATGTTGGTTATATACCAGGAATACAACCTTCTCAACAGCACTTCCCAATGCCTCCTGTTATACCCGGCCAGCCATACCCGCCTTCATTTATCCCCCAAGGCCAAGCCCTTCACTTCATACCCCCAGAGCCTCCAGTCATTCCTGGGGGACCATCACCGTATCCAGGTTTCAACCCTGTGATACCAGGGCAGCCTACAGTTGTTGTTAACCCTCCTGGTCATCAAGGTCCTGCTCCTGTGATACCAATGCCTTACCTTGGAATGCCTGAAGCGGTCATACCCCCGGGCTTTCCACCTTCGGGTGTTCATCATCCATTCATTCCTCCTGGCCCCTCTGGGACCTTTGTACATGTCCCAACCGGAAGCCCTTCCTCAAGTGGAAGTAGCAGCGATAGCAGAAGTAGTAGGAGCAGAAGCACTGACCGCAGTAGCCGAAGTAGAAGCAGACGTCGTCCATCGCATTCACGTTCTAGCAGGTCCCCTACGCCTGTCCCTATGCCGCCGCGGGTAACTGTTGTTCCATCTCAATCCAGTCGCAGACCTTCACCTCCCATAATCACTGTCCCTCAATCAGATTACCGTTCCGGTTCTGCTCGTCATCCCGATACTCAAACACATACCTCTCAACACTCTCAAGGAGGCGCACCAGCACCCGTTATAATCAATGTACCAGGAGCGCAGCCACAGCAACCTACCATGATGCCAGGGGGTGTTTATCCTCCGGGCACAATACCTGGTGGGCCGCCTGTGTTAGTACCAGGGCCAGCTTCACAACCCATGACATATGCTCCGACCCAGCAGCCAGTGGTTTTGGTGCGGTCAGATTCGCGCTCACGCTCAAGGTCATCCTCTCGCTCAAGGTCCAGGTCCAGGTCAGATGAAGCAGATCGTCGGAGACGTAGGAGGCGCAGACGCGATGATAGTCGGAGTCGGAGTCGCAGCCGCTCGCGCACCCCCCCTCGCCAAACACCTATTGTCATTGCTCGGTCGTCCAGGTCACACTCCGGTCCTCATTCACCTCGGGTTGAAATTGTTCACCCATCGCAGGCATCACACCCTGGGGTCGCCCCACAGATCACTGTTGTACCCGGCCCCCCAGGCACTGGCATGCCTCTTCCAATTCCACCGTATGCTTCGACATATCCCGCCGGGGGGCCTGTGATAGTTGCGAGATCAAGGTCTTCAAGGTCTTCATCAAGTCGTCGAAGGTATACGCCACCTCCCACTCAAGTTATCCATACCACACAGCCGATTCCACCTCCTTTTCAGCAACCCACAGTTGTTCCTTTTCCGACGACTCTGGCTGGAACAACACCGGTTGTAGCTGAGTCTCACCGTTCAAGGACACCGATTGTTATTGCCGGAAGTAGGAGTAGAAGTCGTAGTTCTCGTCGCTCCTCACCGCGTGGCGCTCCAGTTGTGATAACTGGTCAGCAACCTACAATGCCATTTGGACCCCACTACACTGATGCTCATCGTCCTCGTAGTCGTAGTCGCAGTCGCAGTCGATCGCGCTCTCCGCAATATGGCTATGACCGTCCCAGTGCACATTATGAAGGCCCCTCTCGACACCATTCCGGTCGAGGTCGTTCTCCCCCATCAATTGTGCATGTACGCTCTGCATACTCTCGAAGCCCAAGACGTGGGGATCATCGGAGAAGACGACCTGCGTCATACGATTCCAGAGATTACTCACCCTCTGAACGGTATAGGAGCAGAGGCAGGGAGAGAGGTCGAAGAGGCCCTCGCCGCTCAAGGTCTTACTCGCCTTCGCGTTCTTCCGACCACGATCATGGTGGTTCACGCAGACGTCGTCGTGGACACGGTGACGGCCCTGTTCATGTGCCATCCACCTATTCACCTGGTCCTGGCGTGATAGCGCCGAGCGGTTCCCATTATATCACTTCCCATCCTCCTACTCATCGACAGTCTTCATACGAAGGTGATCCAGGGGAAGAGCGACCTCCACATCATCTGTCTCAGGCTACTTCTCATCGTCGGCCCTCGTACGAAAGTGATCGACGGGAAGAGCGACCTTCCTATCATCCATCTGGGGTTTCTACCCATAGGCGACCTTTACATGAAGGCGATCCTCGGGAGGAACGGTCCACTCGCCAACCCTCTCGGGCTCCTACTCACCCTCCTCCTTCGATTTATGAAGGTGATCCTCGGGAAGGACGGCCTACTCGCCAACCCTCTCGGGCTCAGACTCACCCTCCTCCTTCTATCTATGAAGGGGAGGTGCGCTCTCCACCCCGAACTATCCGCTCCCCCACTCCGGGAAGCATGCGCCATAGCCGCTACCCATCAGAGGAAAGGGGCGCAGGAATACCTGACATCACTCGTAAGTGTTCATGATTTGCAAGAGAAATTGCGTTTGACTGATGAAATTTAAAGGAACACACTCTCCTCCGTATGGCTATCGGACTGTACCGGATGACAATGGCCCAACGGTTCGTGATGGCGAGGGTCACACCATTCGCCGTGCACCTACGGGGCGAACTGCACGTGATGACGATGGTCGTACTGTACGTGATGATGACGGGCACACCATTCGTCGTGCACCTTCGGGGCGAACTGCACGTGATGATGATGGTCGTACCGTCCGAGATGATGACGGGCACACCATCCGTCGTGCACCTTCGGGGCGAACTGCACGTGATGACGATGGTCGTACCGTCCGAGATGATGACGGGCACACCATTCGTCGTGCGCCTACGGGGCGAACTGCACGTGATGACGATGGTCGTACTGTTCGAGATGATGACGGACGTACCATTCGTCGTACCCCAACCGTCCGCATTGATGACTCACAGGGAGGTCGACGAGGAGCAACCATTCGAGATGATGATGGATATACATTGCGCGATGATGATGGTCATCAGACTCCTGGATCCACACGTCCCCTTCCCTCCGAACCCAGCGGTTCATCTCGTTCATCTCCAAGTATCATTTCACCTGTACCTGCGCCACGTACCTTTTCACGCGCTCGTACACCACATTCTCCAGTGTTTGGGGATCTTGCTTTGGCAGAGGAAGCGCGCGATCAGCTTGCTCGACTAAATGAGGCTGAAAATCGTCTTCAGAATGTTGCAGAGGAAGCACGCGAGGGGGAGCACCAACGTGAAGCTGAATTCCAGGATAAGGAAAGACGGCGAGAAGAAGATTTCCGGATGAGTGAAGAAGACCGTCAGAGAATCTTCAGCGAGAACGAAGAGGCCAGAGCCCGTGAAGCTGCTGAAGCTCGTGAAGCCATGCTACAAAATCTTGACGCTGTGCCTCCAACTTCTCCGGGTGTAACTGTACCTAGTGTTCCCGACGTTGGAGGGGATGCAGGAGACCGCGCATCCCTTCATACTCTACGCGAGACAGCTTCCCGGCATTCACGCGAAATCCGAGAAATCATCGATATGGAACGGGAGGAAAATGCTAGAGAGCGAGAAGCTGTAGCTGCTGAAAGAGCGCAGTTGGAAGCGGAACGGGACGCTGCTTTACAAGCTGCTCAAGAGCTCAAAGATGCTCGTATTCAAGAGCTCGAGCAACATGTCGCTGATCTGCGAGCCGAGCTCGAGGCAGAGAAACAAGCTAGGCAGGCAGATGAGAGCGATGCTCGCGAACGTGAAAGGGCTGAACGGGAGGAACAGAACGAGCTCATTCGAAGTCAGTTGATGGATCTGACCAATCTGATGAATGATCAAAGGCAAGCAACAGAAGAAAAACGGGCGTTGCTTGAATCCAGATATGCCGAGAAGGAGGAAAGGAGACGGATGAAAGAAGATGACAGAATGGAAATGAGAGACATTGTCCAGAGTCTCTTCAATGATTTCCAAGCAGAGCGAGACAGAGCTGAGGCTTTAAGGCTGGACGCCGAAGGCAAACCTGGTATGAGACTCCGGTACTTCTCTGTAGTGTTAGTTACTAACCGCTGGGCAGGCGTTGAGAAAATTCTCGAAGATGTAATGCGAAGACACGATGAACTGCAAGAATCGCTTCGGGCGTTTTCAGACAGTGCGCACTTTCCTTTCTATTCCTCTTCTTCCCTTGATTTTCAATTGACAGCTTGGAGGAACGAGTGTGAACAACATCACGCAGAGATTATCAATGCCGTTCGAGAGACCGCTAATGAGCAGGTACCCTACAACATACAAGGGGTATGTTCTTGCTCATGTGTGGTGCTGCATTATACTCATTTTTTGGCAGTATCTCGACGAGTTCAGCAAAGCTTTGGCTTCTGAAGTACGTATTCTTCTGGGAGAGGTTGGGAAATTGAGAGAAGAGAGAAGAGCTCTGCAACAGTACGTCTTGCTTTCTCCCGTGTACGTGTACACGATTATTCACATATCTGGTCAGTGAAATCGGATACCTATTGTGTATGCGATCGAAGTATGGGCCAGGAGGAGAGTTTGAACCAGATTGGTAGGTCTACTTGTTCCATCCGTTTCTTTTTTCTTTTTTTTTTTTACTTATTGGGTGTATAGGAAACCCCCGGCCGGCATGCCTGGAGGACCCCCAGCGGAACCTGTTGCACCTCCTGAACCTCAAGTGCTACCTGATGTCCCTCCAGCGAGACCTGGATGGCGATCCGTTACTCAAAGAACCCGCAAGAAGAAGAAGGAGGCTCCTCCGCCAGCCGCTGTCCCCGGACCCAATGTTCCAGCAATTGCTGGCATGGTTGATCCTCGAACTCAAGTCACGAGAAGCTGGGCTACTTGGCAACGTTAGTTCAGATTACATATCGAATTGAATGACTTGCTAACATTTCCCTAGCCGACCCAAATCTGGCTCCGACACCTCCCTCGATCGAACCTACTCTAATTGTTCCCGACCGAGGAAGTCCTGGTCTATTTGGTCCACGTTCCCCTCGAGATTCCAGGGCCTAGAAATCGGTCGTTCGCTAACTCTACCCCACTTGGCTCTTTGAAATTAACACGATATTTACAATTTATATTTTTACGTCGATATGACCTTTGCTCTAGTTATATGATTCTATGCATGTCGTTATTTCCTCCATGCTATACATATGTTCTGTATGCTATGTCTTGAATTATCATCTGTGTACTCTAATTAGATACCGTGAATGGTATTTTGCTTGACTTGAGTGAGAGGATATAGGGGCGTAGATTGGCGTAGGTGGCACAGGAAGACTGTTTGCTAAAAAGGTGTTGACCTGTATTTGAATTCAGATTACATAGCAGCAACTTGTTTCGATCAAGTGACCTCGGGGTTATGGGCCCCGCGCGCTACCACTGCGCCATGCTGCTTGTGTGAGAACACAACCTATGGCTGTTAATTCTGAGACGGTGCATGTTTTCCTGTTAAATATTCAACTTCTAATGACATATTCGTACACATTGGATTCAGCCTAAATTAGAAGTACAAATTGAATGGAGGCGTATGCAGATAACAGATACAGTACAGAGCAATTGAAGATTCGAGTAGATATTATAAGATAAATGCCGCTGGGCCGATAGCGTATGGAATGATGAGAGAACGCGTAGCTCGAAAGCAAAACTGAGGACCGTCCGACACGATCAATCAGCCAATTCAAAGTAAGTTTTGAACATTGGCTCAGAGCGCAGCTCGGAATCGTTGATGACCCGATGGACATGAAGGAACAGCTGGGGGTAACGTCGGGTGAAGTAGGAGAGATACCCTTCCGGCATCGCTCCAAGGTGGCGTTTCACGTTTTCTGGAAGGTCTTGGTAGTGATGTTTCTGGAATTCAACGTTTTTTTAAAAAAAAGCGAAGTGTTATGGAAGAATAACAGTTACTTTATTTCGCAAGGCTCTCAGAAGATCTTGCACCGACTTGCCGTCATATTTTCTGAACTTTCCCAGATTGTCGATGAAAACTTTGTCTACCCTTGAGTGCCAGTCATGGCCCACAATTTGGAGCGCATCCTTCTCCAACTCGAGCAAATGTGCGTCTTTTGGATCTCGACACATGATTTCAAAGCGGTCCGAAGCATCTTGGAGGAAATTTAATCGGCGACCGGAATCCCAGAAGAATGGATGTAGAAGACACGTGGAGGTATCAGGTCTGTGAAAATGAAGCAAGGTCCGCGAATCGAAGAGAAATCAGAAGGAAAAGTGACGCGCACCTTCGAGATGAATCGGCGTTTAGCATTGCTTCAATGAGATCCGCTGCATCAACGCCCTCTTCTCCGTAACGTTCCTGCAGTCCTGAGATATCCTTCGTGCCCTTAATGATATTGACTTCCCTTTCAAAACGATCCCCAAAGGGATGCCCTCCCGCGGTAAGCATGTAGTAGAACAAACAGCCTAGTGCAAAAATATCGACGGATTTTGTCAGTCGTGTGGGCTTGTCCTTGCCGGAAGTGCTCGAAGAAGTCGAGCCAATGGAAGAAGCGTTGCCTTGAACGGTACCAGAACTTCCTTTAGACGAACTCGTGTCCTCGGAATTATCCAACTTTACTTCCCCTCTTAATATCTCCGGTGCTCTCCAACCAAAAGTTCCGGCACCCATCGCACCCTGTGCTGTTGGTAAGAAACTCGTTTGATCCAAGTCAAGTTTCTTGCAAAGTCCAAAATCCGATATGAGCATTCGATAGCTGGATCCTCGGGAACTCCTATTCTGACTCCTTGATAACAACGTGGTCGAGGAAGAAGCAAAACCGCGCCCTGGACCAGCAGCCACGAGAATGTTCTGTGGTTTAATATCCCTATGAACTAACTTGAGTGCATGCAAATGCCTCATCCCACTCGTAATCTGCCTGATCGCCTTCTTCGGATCATTGATGATCGACTCCCGTATCTCCCTCCATTCTTCTTTACTTCTGCTTTCCTCGACAGGATCTAGGCCTGTGAATGCCATATTGAGGTCCCCAGAAGTTTCGAATACATCAGCTAAACTCCCTGGACATAGTTCGAGAGCAATATAGAGGAAGTTGGCGTGCGTTTCTTGGTAGTAGTAGCGGATGACGTTCGGGTGATCGTCGCTTTCTTGGAGAATACTGACCTCGCGAGAAGCAAGAGTTACAAAATCTCGTAGCAAACGCTTGACAGCAACAGAACGCCCTTGCAGTGATCCACGGAAGACAACAGTTCCATGAGATCCAAAGCCTAAAAACCAACTAGTTGGTCACTAATCTTAATGAGATAGACCGGAACATACCAAGAACGGTGTCTGAGATAAGTAAAGTCGACGGCGGAGGAGCTATCTGCTGGACAGATGTCGGAGTGACAGGTACAGGAGTCGCTGGGATGACAGCTAAGCTTGGGGCGGGGGGCCATGGCGATAAGGGAGTCTGCATTGGCGGAACGGCGGAAGTAAGAGGAGAGAAAAAAAAGAGTCGATCTTCCGCTATGCCATTGGCCGGGTTGGTGGCAGCTTCGAGTAGAGAAGGTACAAACCCTCCCTTTTTCTTTTTCCCCCTTTTGCGCCTCATCTTCTTTTTGCGTCCACCAGGCTCCGCAGCATCGTTTTCCGGACCCTCAGCTTCATCAACATCACCGTCACTCTCTTCGGCCTCCAGAAAGATCGGCTCGGCGGATGGAAGAGCAATTGGTAGAACGACGTTCGCAGGTGAAGGGGAAGGAGGTCCAGCCTCCGACAGTAGATCGCCCGGCAAAAGTGTTGGAGTGGCAAGAACTGCCGGAAGATCGGCAACGACTTCAGGTTCGACGCTGGAATTTGAGCCAACGTTGGCCGGGGTCGATGATAAAGGAATGACACCGGAGGAAGAATGAGCGCTTTGAGTTAAATCGTTCTGAACGGAGGTCCCAAGTGGCATTTTCGAAGCCGACGTGTATCTTCCAGCTGCTACACCTACGACGCCCACTAACCCGATCAAAAGCGTGACAAGTATTTCCCATTTCCATACAGACGCATCAGCCGAAAGCGAATCAAGATCTATTTCCTCCGAAGAATCAGTGAGAGGGGGTCCCTCTTCAAAATTTTCTGGCATTCTGGGCCCAGAGTGGTCCTCCCAGACAAAGGGAGGTAGATCTGAAAAACTTGGTCTCGGGGGAGCATCCAACTTTTTTATTGGGTCGTAAATCTCCACTTTCTTGCCTTCAAACTTGACATACTGATCAAAAGTAGTATCGTCCTCCTCATACGTCCGCTTCCTCATACCGACGAGGCAGCGAAGGTCGAACACACTGGACGGTGAGCCGCATGTATCCAAGTCTTGGTCCTTCGAACGCTCTATTAACGCCTTCTGTTCCCGATCCTTTTCCTCGCGGAGTTTGCGCAGCCTAGTAACTTCGTCGAGGTTGGCCGGAAGATCCGTAGCATCAGCCAAATTAGTCTCCACGTTTGCATCTACATTGGAGACGCTACCAGGATCAACATTGACGAAACCACCTTCGGGCATATCGATAATGGTACTCGGCGAGATACTTCCCCCATACTCAGATTGTTCTGAGTTTCCAAAGGCGAAGAAGGGAAAACGCTCGGGACTCATAGCGAATAGGCTGCCGGTCTCTTCCACTAGACCGACATAGGCCGAGTCGGAATTGGGAAGTGCTGCGCTTATTCCGGGAACATTAGCATGTGAGAGCGAAGGATGGAAGTCGGTAAGTGAGGGTTGAGGCTGAAGCAGTACGAATGTATGGGAATCGGGTATTTGACCAGGATGAAACGCAGGAGCTGGACGTCTAAGCACATCGAACGTAGCAACACTTAACAAGACGAGTTAAAATTTGTTTGTAGAATCGTGTCTGTGAAACTTACATCGGATTTGGAAAGTGCCGTAACCACAATAAAGCTCGAGGATCGGGCGAGCCCTCCAGTGAAGTGTGGGCACGGAAACCCATCAGGCCACCACTTGGAAGACTCTGGATGTATGAACTGTCTTTGGTGCGAAGATAAGATGACTGCAGGAGTTTGTCTTGGTTGTTGGGACCGTAAGTAGAAAATGAAAGATTTTGGACGGGGGGCGGCTGTGCCCTGTTACCACTTGCTTTGCGAGAAAGGGTGCTTATTGTGATATGGTAGTCTGGAAAAAAAAAATGAGTTTGAATAATACCACCACATTCAACCCAAAACACACCTGTGCGCCCAATGAAAACTTCCGTTGGCTCGAATTTTGCCTTTGGCGGTTTTTCCTCTTCTTCCGACTCGAGATCATCCAGGTCCAAATTGTCTTCGACTGCCTCTTCTTTCAAATCGTCAAATGGGTCCCATCGACATTCTCCACCAACACTGGCTTTAATTTTTCCCGTTTCTAGTTCCACTACCAGCATGCTTGTCTCCTTTGATCCAACGAAAAGCCGTGACTGGCCATCAGAATCAGCAAACGAGAAAGGGGACATGTTAACGAGTTCTGGCATGGTGAAAGGGAATTTTCGAAGCGGAAGATTTTGGGTAGAAGGGTTGGAAGGCAGAATGTAGATAGCTCCGGACTGAGGTTCTATGATGTACACTTCGTCGTCGGAAGATGGCTCATCTCCGTCTATGGTCCATTCGGATTTCTGATTGTGCACTGTCCGCACGAGCGGAGCTAGAGTCGAGGGATAGGCTGCTGTCAAATTTTCAAAGTCCAAAGTCGGACCTGGGCCCTGGCCATGCGCAAACGAAGGCATAGACCATAGCAAATGGCCAGATGTTCGATTTAAGGCATGAAATTTTCCATCTACAGAAGCGACCAGTACGACATCCAGAAGTTCAGAGTCCTGCAGCGGGTCATCCTCAGTGGTCGAGCTGGAACCAGAGGTCGGGGATGAAACCGAGCGCCTTGAATGATGATTTGTACGCCGCGCTAGTTCGTTGGTGTTATATCGGTCCTGATGACTAGATACGATGTCTGCAATGCAGAAAAGAGCAATGGAAAGTAAGAAGAGAGGGATATAATTGAAGTTCCTGGCAGCCATTAGGTTCTTCGGTGTGCAGCACGCATCACCTGGCCGTCTTGAAGATGAAGTGAGAGCCGGACGTCGTCTTGGTCGTTGTTAAAAAAGAAGATGCGACTGGAATACAGCGCCCTGGAATTTTGATGTCCCACGTTCAGGCGGTTCTCTCGAACGTCGGCGTTAGTCTCACGGTTTCTTATTCTCTCTATATTCTCCCCTTTGATTTTCCCAAGACTTTTGCTAATCCCAGCTGCTGGTGTTATTTACTGAACTCACCGCAGCACCGGAGTTTACTAGACAACCCGGAGTACTGGTGGTCACGCTGGCACAGGTCTGCGCGGAATGAATGCTGCAAACCAGTGCAATGTATAACTTGTGCCTTGCCAAATCCAACAGGCTCGTACCAAGTCGCTCAGCGCTCGAAGAAAATGTCTAGATACGTGGCTTAACGTGTTCCTGTACCCAATCATTCCTTCTGTTTCGGAAATCAACCTTTCCAGTTACAGTTAAAGTACCGCCCAAAGTAAGTACATATATGGTGGAACGTCATGACTGTGCCTACTCCAAAGGATACATCAATGAGAACATACATGACACACCACAATCCTCTCTATAAATTCACGCTGGGAGCTGCGTCGCACAGTACGCAATACATATGTCTTTTGTAACAAACACACTTGGAAGCGTTGGCAGCGCCGCCAAAAACGTCGTCTCGCCACCGGGCCAAAAGTCAGAGGACCAATCACCGAATCAAGTCGAAACCGAGAAACAAGCCCCCGAATCAGCTGAAACCGTTTCCCAGAGTCCAGGAAAATCCGCAAGCCCACCCGAGTCTTCAGGTGGGTCTGGCAACTTCATCTCAAATGGTCTGGGAACCCTGTCCAATACTGCGACTTCCGGTGTCACTAGTGGTGTCAACTTCACCACCACCCTTGCTAAATCGGGCGCTCAGCTCGCCTCCGACACTGCCAGTGCAGGCATTTCTATCTCTCAGACCGTCGCCAAGTCCGGATTGGATATGACCATCGGCGTCGTAAGTGGGACGGCCGATTTAGCTGGAACTGCCATCGGTGGAATTGTCAATACGGCTGCGGAGACCAGTGGAAAGGTTTTTGAACCCGTGGCGAGTGGGCTCAAGGCCGTTGAGGCCTTTGACAAACTCGGCGTCGCAGACGGGCTTCGCTACATCAACGGGCTCCCTGTAGCGGCTGTTCAACAGGTTGGAAAGTGGTCAATGCAGGTATGTTCGGACACCTAGATCTAAAGTAAACATTCTAATCTCAGAGTAAAATATCAGGCCTTGAACATGAGTGACAAGGTCAGCTCCCCCGAGTATTCTACATAAGCATCTTTACTCAAATTTATCTCAAGACTCCCACTTTTTTCGACGCCAATGGCGATGGCACCGTTACCATCTCCGACACTATCAAAGGATTGATTGTTCTCGGTTTGGATGAAAAGAACTCCAAATACGCTGCATATGCACTCCATGCGATCTTTAGGTGGATAGAGCCTCTGGTCCGCTCCTGCCATCGCTGACTCCACCCTAGCTTCCCTACAGGAACATCCTGGATCCCGACAGACACCAATCTTCCCGTTACTGTTTCGAATATGTCTCGTACGCGATGGGGCAGGAATTGGGGTCAATACGATCGAATAGAGTGGGTCCAAGATGTTGATATCAATCAGGCACGTCGACCAGGTTCATACGTGTAGTGATAGAGTTAACGCTGACGTTTTTCCCTTAGTTTTTTGCGTGGGTGTCCTCTGTCGTTTTTAAATAAACCTTTTGCCGATCAGTTGGGACGTATAGCGCTTCAGATGATGCAACCTGGCAAGAAAAATTCAAGAAAGGGTGAGATTTTTTTTGTGTTTTTCTTGGGAAACCCACAGGCAGCTCATTCGACGTTGGTCCAGTCAGCAATACTTTGGAGTGCTGCTGTTAATCTTTGAGTGGGGTACAACCTGGCCATTCATTATGCCTGACGTGCCTGTCGAACAAATCCCGTTCAAAGAAGATATTGGGAAGGTAGTGAGGGTAAGCAATGCCACTTTCGGCTCAATTGATATAGAATCTCTAAACGTATTGTATCATAGACTCTCATCTTACCCACTATCCTTTCCAACTTCCAACGGGCTCGCTCGGGCAAATTAGAATCAGGAAATCAGCCTCCCGCGAAAGAGACCCCCTCGGGTCCAAATGATGCCTGAGGACTTGTGGTTACAAGTTGTACCGATACCCAGGCTGCTGCGGTCTGATCACGGACTCCTAGCGCCTTACGACTTTATGGTACCCGAAATCTTCGGCTCCGGCTTACTATGTTATGTATATTCTAGTTCTGTATATTTTTCTTGTTTTGTGCACCCAGATGAGCCCGCTTTGACCGTACCTTGTAAAGTTTTCTGGCACGTTTTTCGATTGTGGTGTAAATCCATATTAGTCAGGATGACACGAATTTTTGCTTTTATTTCTTTTCTTCGACCGTGCCTACACATGGAAAATGCTCCCAATTTTTCTGGGTCTGATCATCTCTAGTACACAAATCCAGGTAGAATTCGACTCGGAGCATCTGACATCGCAGCATGATACAACTGCACCTTTGGGCAAGATAATTTACTTCTAAAAAAGAATTTATAGCAAGTGGCAACTGGATAACACGCATACGATACTCTCCACAGGTTAATAAGTAGCTCAAAAAGTCAAACAACGGCGTGTTACTATCCGCTAAGGGATCGCGCGAAAACATCGCTACTGCTACTAGCCTCTAGGTTGACCTGTCATAAAGCAGGATTACCCAAAAATATGCGGATGATTCTATAGATGGCACATCCTCACGGGTATACGAAGGTGTACGGTGTGGTGCCTGAGATTGGTTGGACTACTGGAGACCCGGTTTTGGAAGAGGTACGCGCAGTCATTCCCAGTAAAATACATACTCATATAAGGCCGTAGCGCTTACTCAACTTTCGAAGCACCTACAGAGGTAATGCATGCGGGCGGTTGTATGCGTAAGTCCTTACCCCAGAGACGGTGAAAACGCATTACTAGACCGAATTCTTCGCTCGGCTCGTTTTTAGTTCCGCGGCGGTCTCAGCGTCTTTCTCTCTCCGTTCTTTAGTGGACCTAGAACCTAGAACATGCCCGAGCAAAATTTAGTTGAAGAGGACACCCGTTTTTTTCTGTGTTGAAACATGCTCAACCTTTTGGGACGAGGACCTCGAGCTTTACAATGTACGTGTATCGGGCAAATACACATCTTGGTCCCGTTATGGTAAATTAGTTGCAGCAGGAGCATTGACCACGGCGGAGGTACGATATGAAGGAATACCACAATTTTCGTACTTGCGCGCGCGGGGAGAGTTCGCCTCCAACACATAACGTTACTACTTTCCGTTGAGAGTATAACCTACTGATTTTGATGATTGCTACTATTACGCTGTTCTCTATCCTAGGCTCGTCGCAGGTTTCTGATGAGCCCAGCTCGGGAGGTTACTGGAGCTCGGTTGCTGCTAATCGGATAAACATATGCACGATAATGGAATGACAAAGCCAGTACTGACACTGCATGTGCAGATACTGTCCATTGTCGCATTTCGGTTTGGGAAGGAGTTACCTCGCGACCCCGAGCTTTCGTGCGGTAAGCGTATACTTTCTATCCAATGGTCTTTGATCAAATCTCCCATCTATTCCGTCCTGTCCGTAACAGATGGGCTCCTTCGTTTGTCACTCGGACGTTTGCTATGGGCGACGGAGCGAGAACGAAATGTGTATGTGTATGAAGTTCATGGCCGATCACCTTGGAATCAAGATGTTCTGTTCGTATCTGAGCCTCAGAGACATAGGTGTGCACCGTGGAAAGTACAGCCATTTGCGAGCACTACACATACGGTCTCAGCTTGGTTGAAGCCCGCTTTTTTTTTATGTCAGAGAAAATTCGTGGTGATTGAATGTCGGCTTCGAATACACGTAGATCCCTGGTCTCTCGCCAGCAGAAGCCATCCAGATCAGACCGGTATTATCGGTAGCTAGGTCTGCTTCTATCGAACGCGGGCCGTACCTCTTATCTAATCGCCCCAATTTTATCTGCTGCGCTTCATTCTCGAGCTCCTGATAGGTGGGCAATGGTCTTTCCTTGTGCGCTCCCCCAACCTAGTTATGCCGTTCTGCTTAAAAAGCATCTGACTCGAAATCATACAGACTCCGACAGCATCGTGTCTTTGTCCAATAGGCTCTCGAGTAGCGTAACGTCTTAGTCCCCTCACCAACCATGGCAAGCGACAATTGCCACAGAAAGGAAGTTTCAAGTGTTTCCATATTTCCCAAGCAGGCCCGGAAATGCAAGCAGGCTAAAGAACCTTCGGGGCTAAGGCGAACTTTGCTATTTTTTGGGCCCCCTTCTTTGCGACTTGCCTCTGTGAAGTTATTAAACTCTAGCTCGAATCCAGAAAGGATTAGAGCCCGCGTAGTCCAAGGAACTCTGATCGGCAGGAGTACTGGGTAGTAAGTAGCGTTAGCAGTAGGTCAGGATTACCGTTCCGAGCAGACACTTGGATGTGTTCCTGCCCAGAAGGGAGTGTGCCGATCCATAAGCTGAAGGATGGATGGATTATCGATGGCTTGAGTAGGACGTCACAAATGAATCATACAGAGGGTCATGCCACCCTGAGCCCATTCTCATGTTGCCGCCACATAATTGAGAAAATGGGATTCCCAGTTTGTCGATCTTGGTCAAGCGAAGAGTTCGGGACATTTTGGACACAGTAAAGTATTTTGAGAGCAGACGTTTGAAATGAAGGGCTTTTGGGGGCCCGTAGAGCGGATGTACCGCTGGGAATCTGTTGTGGAAAAGGGGGACGGTATATTCCTCGGCAGTAACTGTAATGGGAGTTCCTGTATGAAAAAGGTTTCGACGCAACGCTGGCGACTCGGATGAGGATGTATGATTGATTGAATTCGAAGAGGTCGCAGGTGTCGGTGTTAAAGGATCTCCTTTTGGCATGGGGGATTTGCGTGTGCAGCTGCCTCGAGAGCAGAGTGAACGGGCGGATCGTACGCAGCATTTCGCAAATCCCTGCTGCACACTGGTCTTGCCGATCCTTTTTGAGCGCATATACCTCCTCGGGTTACCGTCTCCTTACGTTCGTTGGTCGAGGTGTACGTAGTTGTATACAAAAACGTGTTTTCTATTTCCTCGGATTGAAGGCTATCATGAATCCGGAGGAGTTGTGTTACATATTGCTCAGTGCCTTGATAGCGCCGTCGGGGGGGTACTTGCCGTCATTTCGGTTACTTTATGTACAGCGCGGTTATTCTACCGTATAAAAAGATCGCCCTCGTCTGTCCGCCCACCATCCCCACCCCCCCACCCCCTTCTCTCCCAAATGGCCGTCGCTTCAGCCCCCATATCTCTCCCCAGCATCCACGAAATGTTTCCAGGTACGCCCCCGTTCCCATCGTGTATTTTCTTTGTTCAACTTTGAAGCAGAACATCTAATGAAAATGGCTCCTGATCATCGATTGCGATCCCCACGAACGGTTGGCAGTCCAATTCCTGCATGATTCACCTTGGCTGACCATTTCGTAGCTCATCAAACACGATAATCCCAAGTTGCATCTCTGTTCTTTTGACGTGCTGCGATCAGACCCTTCGTCCTCGTCGCTTTTGCATCTCGCGTCCAGCGCCACCCTGCCAAATCGCGTATCGGCCTCTCAGCGTCCGAGCAGAACAGTCGAGCCTTCGACTTCTGCCTATCATCTCGATTCTGGCTCTCTCCCGAGCCCATCCAGCAGCGAGCCTTCTCCTTCTTCCCCTAATCGACCGCTTTACCCACAGAGGGTTCCACCTCTCCGGTCCAGCTCTGATCTCACCACGTATTCCTCAGAAGACATGTCTGACGACGGCGATGATAAAAAACACGTCTGCACCACTTGCCACAAACGCTTCAACCGTCCAAGCAGTCTACGTATTCACATGAACACTCATACAGGTGCCACTCGTAAGTCAACCGTCCCTCGCTCGAACAGCAGTCTGAGCGCTTCCGTTTCTCAATAGCTTTCCGATGTCCCTATCCAAACTGTGGTCGGGAGTTCAACGTCAATTCTAATATGCGTCGACATTACAGAAATCATTCGACAGCTGCGAGCAACCGATCTCAAGTGAAAGACGATCCCATAGTGTCCGCGTCTGCCCGTAGACGCAAAAGTCGTTCTGGTGATTCGTCATTGGCCTCCTCCCAGAGTGGTATCCGATCTCCCATGGCAGAGCATGACTTTTTGGTACTTCGTCCTGACGTTCCCATGTATCCGTCATACGAGACTCAGGCTTGGCGCCAGCAGGAATCTGCCCTTCGTCCTTTCACACATGGCCCTGCCGATCCACCCGTTGCGAGCCCGGGTGAGAGTTCAGAAGATTCAGATGTCGATTACGAAGAGGATGAGCTGATGGATGAAGACTATCCTGACCATCAACCCACATCTTCATATCGCCTTCAACCCGTGTCAGATTTCCACGTTCGTCCACGATACGAACAATCCGACGTTCGCTCGCTCCCCCCTCTACGCCGTCGACGTTCACACTCAAGCAACTCTACACCTCCGCCATCGCCTAGCTCGCTGTAAGATCCCCGTCGAGATCGGGGTTGCGGGACACCTCAGGGCGCAAAGACGTTCGGTTAGTTGGACTCTCCGGTGATGGCCTCTGCCAGATCGGATCAACTCTTTTGTCGATCTTCATCCCCGTAAGGTCATAGAATTTTCATTACGGACAAATGTATATGTTATGATCTGCGTCTTCATATGGACATAGCCCGCTCAGTGTCAATATCAAGCTGTATATACCTGTATCATAATTCCTACACATATCTTCACGGAAACTCGGTGGGTCACTGCTACAGATACCGGCCATCTAAATTTGTAACTTTTTTCATTGGCTCGAATTCTCACTAGCTTACTCGGGGCTCTCTTTAGGTTCAATAGATGACCGGGTTAGAATAGGTTTCTGTGGCTATATGCGCCTGTTCGCCACATAGACTCGCCACCGCCAATACTGCTGTTTCGGAGGCAGGCGAGCGAGTAAGCCAAAGCTCTAAACCATGTCCAATCATGGCATAATACTACGGAGATCATTTCTTCTCAAAGGCGGAATTGGATGCCGTTGCTCATGTGGCTGCATATACGTAGCCCTCCCATTGAAAAGTTGCTTTGCTGTCAATCGTTTTGGATTTCATCTTTCTCAGGCTCAAGGATGGATTATCCGAGACGTCCTTGAGAAAGCTAGTGATTTTCGACAGGATTCGTTAGTGTCTCTCGCTTGAAAGCTCAGAGGTTCTCGGCACCTTCTTTCGTCGTTCAAAATTTGGATAAAAAAGCAGAGAGAGTGACAAATGGCAGACGGCCTTCAAGTTTTGAGAGAGAGAGAGAGAGCAAGAATTCCTACGATAACGCATCCTGGTTGAAGTTATGTGGCGTTAACGTTCTGTCTGTCAGCTCCCGAAAATTCATGGCATCGATTAAGAAAGGAATATACATAGTACTTTTTTTACTCGGCCAGGGACGTATGTAAAGGCTGCCATATGCCATGGACGCAAAGTGGAAAACAGAAGCCCTGTTCACTCGTTGGGCATGAGTGAACGTCTATGATATTAAAGACAGATGGCATGGAACCTTCATGGTTTCAGTTTGTATCCAGGCATTTCCTCCTGGTCATGCAGCGCGTTGCTGCTGTCAAAAGTGTCCGTAAGCGGCCTTTGAGAACGTATAGTTGCCCTGATCGTTGGGAACAAAGATTTGCGGTGGTCCGCTATGGTCGCTCTAATTCCACCAAGACAGATGCGCCCGCAGCTTGTGGCCCCAAACGTTACCATGCCCTCTCTCCTTTCCGCAGCTGCATGGGCGGGTAGATTTTGGTCAGTGCAAGTGGCGATCATTTCTTTGGGACCACGAGATAAATGCAATAGTTCCTTTAGGCCATCTTGCCCCAGTGGAGGAGGTACTTGGAAGAATCTTTCTGACACAAACTGAGGGCGTGAATCATCAATTTTGCAGACACCCAGGCTGGCGTTCAGGATTCGATTACCTTCAGTTTGCTACGCAATCCTGTCCTCTGGGAATAGAGCAGTGATTGATATATCTAGCTTTGACATCAGGTATAGCCGTCAACATTGAGTCATAATGAATTATGATTTTCGCCATGACTCACAGCCGTGCGGAGCGAGGAACGCTGAGGATGAGGATGAGGGCGAAACGATGACAGCTCGAATCAAATAAATTAAGATAATTCCTCTAATGTGAGCTCTACTAGCCTCTAGTAGCACAATGGACACACGACCGTTTTTTTTCAGTTATGGCCATCAGTTTGGGGAATGGTGTACGCATTTGAAACATGCAAGAAAAAAAGATTTATCTGCTCCCTGCAAGGCTCGAACTTGCGACCTCGAGATTAAACCTGGTTCGCAGGCTCACGTGCATATGAGACTCGCGCTCTACCGACTGAGCTAAGGAAGCATTATTAATTATTCATCAAAGGCTTACTAAACCAAAAAAATTGCACTACTTTGGGTTGCACATGACGGACACTTCCTGCATCAGAAGCAACAGCGGCAGGCAAAAGTGGGAACTAGCCAATGAGCTGTTGCCGGATCTGGTGGAATCGGCTTCGGGCAGATTTGACTCGTGCTGCATCGGCCTTTCGGTGTATGAGAGAGCTTGTTCCATGAATAACGGGGTGAGGAAGGCTTGCGGCGAAGCTGGGTGCGACTAAAGAATGGGTTCTTCCGTGGATTGGCCTCGAGGCTATGAAGGTTGTCGGCCAAGTCGGACCGAGTTTGTCCGGAGTTCATCAATATTTGTAAACTTTGGTATAATCCAATCAACCTTGGTTTCCGACGTCCAACATCACATTCATCTGTATATCTATTATTCCTACTAATTCCTCCTGTATGGCTACAACTGCATCTCAACCCATCTCCCTCGGTCGTAGGAATGCTCGCAACCCCCAGGATGTCCACATGGCCTCAGGCTCGTACACGTCTGGCGAGGGCGACTCATTCAACCCAGCCTCTTACACGCGCCACTTTCTCGGCTCTCCTATGAGCTTCCGCAGTGCCGCAGGTTCTTACAATGGTAGACTTCTCGGTTATCCTGGTTCTGTGGGCTCTGTCACTATGGGCAGTCCGATTGACATGTCAGTAACTGCCTCGTCTTATTTCTGGTCCCTAGTTCGCTTACCAATCGCATGCCCTAGGCATCGAGATCCCGCAGTGTCCAATGCTCTCAAGATATTCGAGTTTCAGGACGAGCTTTGCCGGAACTACACCTGCTGTGGTGTGCATCTTACCGACCTTCATGCCCTTCTCGAGCACTTTGAGGATGTTCATGTCGTATGTATCGATCAACCAGGTGCAGGTGGCCCTCGGACACGCATATCGGTTCCATTTGAACCTCAAATCATCGATGCTGGGGGTGTTCCTCTGCCTATTCCATCTAATCAGCCACAAAATCAACAACAATCGCAGTCACACCAAATGCACCAAGGCGGAGGCCCCGTGGACCCTGACGACATGGAGTTGGAAATCCTCCCTCCCTCTTCGAATGCATCCGCATCATCCTCAATTCCATCCTCCCCTACTTCGACCCCATCCCCACCAGAGACTATATTGGCTACCCCACTCTCTACTTATGCGTCACCCAACAGCTTGGTTCACAGCAGCCTAGCTGCTGCCTATCCTGGGGGCTATCCAGGTGTCAATACTCAAAAATCAATCTCCTCACTTACTGCAGCTCACACAGATCAGACCTCTCAAAACTCAGACGACCTGCAGTCCAGCCATCGTCCCAATCTAGCCCTGAACCTGTCAGGTTTCTCTTCTTCCGCCGCAAGGCCTGCCTTACACTCTCCCTTCATCACCGGTCCTCCACCTGGTGCTTCTTGGACGGGTCACGGGACTCCCGGTGGTGTTGATATGACGTATATGGGCAACATTGGCATGAACGGGGGTTTAGCTATGGGTGGATATACTGGTAACTTTGATTACCAAAATCCCTATGGGTACAACTTTTCACAGGCACAGTCCAATGATGCTGCGGCATCGGATGGCGCTGTGGATATGGGCTGCGTTCAACCGGCGTTACTCTTTTCCTCTCCTTCCAGCCCGCAATCTCACAAGGGCGAGGGAGATGATGAAGATTTAGATGCCGAATTTGATATCGATATCGAGGAGCAAGAGATACCTCAGTCGACTGCAGGTGACACTTTGAAGAAGGAGAAAATCTCTGCGGCGACGAAGTCGACCTCTTCCAAAATCTCGAGCACCCGAGGAAAAGGTGATGTCCCTTCTGCGGAAGTGGGCAGTACGAATGTATCTTCGGCTGTCTCATCAAATGTACCTTCCGGTTCATCTTCGGGAACCGCTACCAAGCCTTCCCCCAGAATCGGTCGACCTCCTACCAGTGGAGGTAGCAGTCTGCTGCAAAGCAAACCCTTCAAGTGCCCCAAGCCAAATTGCAACAAAAGTTACAAGCAAGCGAATGGTTGGTGACCCCCCCTTGTTGTACAAGTTCGATTGCCTTATTTGATCATTAGGTTTGAAATATCACATCACACACGGCTCATGTAATTTCGCACCCCCGAAAGACTTGGAACACGTACAAGCCATACTGGAACGAAAACGCAAGCAGCAGCAGCAGCAGCAGCAGGACGATACGCAATCGCCACTGTCGGCTGCTTCCTCGGGTGCTAACACACCCAGAAGTGGTATGGCAACGCCCATAACACCGTCTTCACTACAATCTCCTTTCGGTCAAAACTTGACTGTCAACACTGGCATAACTTCACTCGGCAGTAGCTCAGGCTCTGCCGTCAACTCTCCTGTGGCGAGTTCGCCAGGTTCTCATTTCACTGGCACTAGTTTCACGCCGGCGCAGTCGTCTTTGAGTTCTGCGCTCAGTTCTGCGCTTAGCTTGAGTAGCCCTACGTCCAAGACGCCCGGGTACCCAGAGAACACTTTCAAGGACGCTGAAAATCCAGCCATCAGTCACCCGAGCACGTACAATAGCACGACCAGTTCTTCTTCCTCTTCATCATCCCTCATCAACGCCCTTGTACCCATTTCTACATCGAGCAATTCCTCCGCGAGTGCAACCAGTAATTCTAACGGCACTCCCAATACTGCTACTTCACTGACTTCCCTCCGCTCTACTCTTTCTTCTCTTCCCCCATCGGAACTTCTCGCCATTGAAGCTGAGGCCGAACGTCAGCTCAAGCCTTACGCATGCGGTGTCGGTGATTGCCCTCGGAGGTACAAGAACATGAATGGGCTTCGTTACCACTATCAGCATTCTGGAGATCATGGCGCCACAGGCCTACAATGGCTTGCAAGTGGAAAACATGAATGCTTAGCTCAAAGAGGGGATAAAGGTGTTGGAAAGAGTAAAGGTTTCGGCGCAGTGACGGGCCCTGTCGGGAGCTCTGCATATCCTTCGGGGGGTCGTGTAGGAGGTGCAGAAAGGGAGGGAAGGAAGGTGCGTGGTGCTGGTGGTTCATCCTCCAAACCCCCGAGTCGCGCCTCGAGTGTAAGCGCAAGTAGGACCGGCACCCCGGTGAATACATCGTTCCCGCTGTTGCCGTATTCTACTCAGGGAGCCCAAGGAGAGGTATCGGCCGTACCTGCCGTATCACAGGCGTATCAGTCCACCCCACCATACTCCTCACCTTCTTCTCGAGTTTCATCGCCGCAGATGCAAACTTCGACTGTGCAGTACCAACAGTCGCAACCGTTTTCTCCCCAGCCGACGAATGCGACGCACCCTGCTTTCCACTCACATCTAGCTTTCCCTGGGCCAGGTGTATGATCCTATCATGTCCTTTACCCCTTGGAATGCTCTCCAGTTATACGGCAATATCTTTGCTTCGCGGGGGCGCATTCGGCACAATATTCAAAAGTATCTCTACTTTCCCTCCGTATTCGGTGTCTATATTTTTCCCCGTCTCTCACTTCCATTGCCGGTTTTAGTTATTTTATATGCTATCGCTTTTTGTGCGTCTTTCTGTCTATACTTACCATTCAGTATATACTGGCATAGGCTATGTTATAATCTTTTTCGTTCTGCGCTTGGCACTTTGCACACCACTCGTCTGCACCGGTTTCCTTTATCGGCTCTTCTCTCCTTTCGTTCCTCTGTTTAGATGAGGTCGCCTCAATGTTGGCCTCTAATACCTTCCGAGCCGTTGTAAGAACGTGTACCAGTCTTTCTTTTCAGTATCGTGTACAGTAGAATATCTTGGACAACAAGATTTTGGTGTGATTGCACGCGTATACGAGATCAGTGTTTTGAGATCTGAAGCCTTGGCAATATGATAGAGTAGAGAGCGATACTGATACGAGACGCTAGGCACCGGAACACTCAAGGACGCATATGTTTAAAAAGCTTTCATTCGAGAATGAAGGACACGACAAGCAAGTGTCTTGAAGGCCGGAGGACAAAAGCGGGTGTGACCAAGTGTAACACGGTTGTGACATACTTTGTATGTGCTGCTGGGCTTTATTCGGTCCGACGTTTCTGTTCACCTTGTTCTAATTTATACAACCCCAACTTCCTCGACCTTCCCTACGGAGCGATCTCCTTAAATTTCCTTCCAATGTCTGCCCACGACCCAACTCTCCAAGCTCAACCGGACGCCAATGCGGCCGCGCATGCTGGAGGTTCGGGAATCACTCCAACAAGATCTGATTCTGTCCCTACAGAGGATGATGGAGGAGGTACAGATGAGCCAGGAAACGGTGGCCGCAAGAAAAAGACAATTCGAAGGAGAAAGGTCAATCATGCATGCTTATATTGCAGAAGGAGCCATATGACTTGTGATGAAGGGAGGCCGTGCCAAAGATGGTAAAATCAAAACATTTGCCTCGTTTCTCTGGCCATGCCTTCAATTTTGTCTATAGTATCAAGAGGGAGATTGGGCACCTCTGTCACGACGATCGCCGGCCCAAGCCCGATAGTAAATCTCCTGCAGATGCTATCCCAGCCTCGACAGGCGCACCCACCCAGTCATACTGTGCGAATTCGTTCGATTTTAATTTCTACTTTTTAAGCTGATCCAATTCTAGCCCCGGTCTATGGGCCTTCAGCCACAGCGTCAACCCGCGTGAGCCCATCTACGGCAACATCTCCATCTGGTGTCTGGCCAATGCAATCCCCCTTCGTATATCGCTCAGATACGTTGGGAAATGAATTCTCTGTCCTTACGTGCGTTATGTGGCATATTCTTCCGCCGTTACCCGCTCTTAATCCGCATCTCCGCAGGGATTTTCTTGAGACTCTTGATGATAGTTCCTTTTTCAGTGCCCCCCAGTCCGTCCCTTCCTCAATAATGAATGGAACGAGCTCATTTACGCCTAGTCCATATACTATCACTGCAAATGGTGCCTCATCGACTGCAGCCGCGTCAAATAGTACAGATATCGCAGAGCTAGCCACGGGAGACTCTAATGCTCAAGAGACATCGCCTACTTCGACTTCAGATAACGCCTCTCCTAGCGAGGGCGAGAAATCATCGGACGCTCAAGTTGCGGACCCTGCTACCATCCTTCCTGCTGCCACCAAAACAGAGAAATTCTTACTAACCGCCGCCGATCAAGAGTCTGGTTCCAGAGACGAGCGACTGAGTAGGGTCATACGAAGCAAGTATGAGGCGGGACTATTGAAGCCCTATAATTATGTGAAGGGTTATGCCCGATTATCGAGATGGATGGATCGCAAGTCTGTGTATCTTGCGTAGCTCTATGCTTTCTTGTGCTTACTGTGTCGCAGTGTCTCCCAGGAGTCAAAACAGCAGATATTGCAACCATTGTCGGTGCTGCGTCCAAAATTTCGCGCGGTCGCGCAATCATTACGAGATATAGTAAGTTTCAGCTCAGATTGCTCTACTTGGACTAATTTTGAACTATTGAAATAAGGATCTCGTATTCATTGAAGAAGCTTTCGAGCGTCTTCTCCTAGACTACGATCGTGTTTTCTCAGCTATGGGAGTGCCAGCATGTCTATGGCGTCGAACAGGCGAAATATACAAAGGCAATCGTGAATTTTCCGAACTGGTTGGAATAGACGGCTACTTGCTCAGGGATGGAAAGCTGTGCATCTATGAGTTGATGGCGGAAGAAAGCGCGGTGAACTACTGGGAGGTTCGTCTTTTGCGATGGGGATTTTCACCGGGGTTCTTACACTCGATAGAAATATGGTCATGTTGCATTTGATTCTTCCCAGAAAGCCGTTCTGACGTCCTGTGTACTGCGGTATAAACCCCAACTGAACATTAATCCGGGGACTCCGCGCAGTGCGCCAAACGGTGGGTCGGGTATTATGGGTGCAGGAGTTTCGGGCGTTATCACTTCGTCATCATCAGGGCCTGGTTCATCACTGACGCTCAATGGCTCGTCCATGCCGCCTACCGAAGAAGGTTTAGTAAATTGCTGCTTCTCTTTTACGATCCGAAGGGATAAATGGGGCATACCGAGTATGATTGTAGGGAATTTCATTCGGTGTTGATATGGCGGCGTCAGTCACCCTTTAGGCGGGACCAGGATGAGACGAGTCTTGTTTTCAAAACGGCGGGCTGTAGCTGAATCTCGAATTTCAAGAGGTTTTCCTTGCCTATTTTCTCCTTTCTTTGGTTGTCAGTGCACTGCGCACATCTATTTATTCCATTTTATGAAATGGTAGTGTTTAATTTGTAGGATTAACCCGCCAATGTACATCCTAATCTATCCAGGGATACGCCTGATGTGATTTGTAACATGTAGCTGGGGGTTTGAAAGGAGTACTTACCATTGTGGCAACGCCCACTGTAAAACTTGTTCGGTATCTAGCAAAGGAGTGGCCGCAAGTGATTGCCAATCTTGTGACGATTTCATGTTATCCTCTGCCATGAGATTCCAATTCGGGGAGAGAGTAGAAGATTTGATGTGGGAGAAATCCAAGACAACAATGTCAGGGTTTTGGGAAATGTCGGCGGAAGAAAAGACTGAAGGGTACGGTGCAAACGAAATACCGCTGCAGTTTTCAATGATAGGATTGGATTGAGCAGATAGATAAACGTCGGTATCTTTGGAAGCATGCATCCTAAACTGTGAATGTCTTGCTCGTTATCGTGAACGTGCAAGTGTTTTCTTGGTCGTACCTGATGAGCTTCCACTGCAACAACACAATTCGAGATGTCGTGCAAGATGATGCTACCTTGTAAAGGAGGAAGAATCAGGATTGAGTTCTTCACGTTGCGGACGTGAAGCGCCGATATCTCGTACTGCTTCGCCTCGAGGAGGTTGAGAATGCAATTGTCGAGATCATATACACTCAGTTCCGAGCGAAGGTCTACGGAAATTGTTTGAGGATCAGGTAAATTTTCTGGCGTGATCAATGTCTGCGAATATGATGAGAGAGTGAGAGTCGTCGGTAGCGATGCGGTGACGGGTTCATTTGGTCCATGAGTAGATGGAACAGATCTTGGTACCTCTTTTGCTTTCCGTTTGAACGCAAATTTGGAGGTACCAACTGAGGCCTTGCGAAGATGTTCGAGACGCCGCTCGAGGTCTTTGAGTTGCTAAATTGATAGATTAGGGTTACAGAGTAGATGGAAAGGGATTGGACTCTTTTACAGTCTCGCAATTTCTTTGATCAAAATTTGGGATACTTCCTGTAGCGTCGATGACTGATTTAGATAGTATTGCGAGCTGAAGATTCAGACTGTCCAGCTGCTGTTTCGACACGACGACGGATGCAGCAGCAGCATCTTCTATACGCGTCCCCAATTCTGGAACCCCAAGTCAGATGCGCGTCGATGGGAGGCTAAACGAAATACCTGTACGGCTGGACTGAAATTCTGCAATAAACTTTTGGGAGAAAGACCAGCGAGATTCTGCCATCGGTGCACGTGGTCTCCGAGCCTCTCTCTTTTAGCTTACATGTCATAATGATTCTTACTTCGCTTCCCAAATCCAAACCACCTCCTTCTCCGCATGGCCGATAGCACTGGAGACGATTGTGCGGCTATATGCTGCGGCTGCTTTTGTATGTTTAAACATGTTCCAGTTCATGGACTCATTCCAGCGCCCATTTAGGCGTCTCCCTATTCTCTGCCTTGTCAAGTTGGTGTGATACCGGTGTGTCATTTTCCGTCGTAATCTGCTGCCTTTGTAGACTGAAATCTCATTTGCAGTGGCCCCGATATCCTGTTGCAAGTGCTGTCGTCCCAACTCTGTTCCGAGCGACTTCGATGAACAAGTGAGAAAGGACATGGAGAAGTCCAAAGCCGAGGATGCAGCCAAGAAGCAAATGCAACCGACTGCGGAAATGACCGTACCCATATCTTCCACTGAAGGCAAAGAGCGTCCTGCCACACCCCAAGTACCGTCCGAGTAGAAGTGAGCTTTTTCTCGGTTGTCTGGACAGTATTATATCTACATTCTCGTTTCTCAGGGTTACTTATGCGAAAGATTTTTTCAAGTCTGCACTCTTCTGTAGTTGACAGTTCCTGTTGCTACTCCCATTTTTCCATGTCTTTTGGATACTCATAGTTGCATGTTTGTGATCTGATCCTACTCGTCGTTTCCGCCGCTTCCAAGTATGCCCGACGATGGATCATCTTATTCGGTCCGCAGGATCAACACAGACACCTACATCATGATTTTCTGGATCATTCCATTTCGCCCGATAGCGTGTTTTCAGCATGCCTACACACTCAGTCACCGGCGGCTTATGCACTTATGTTTCATCCACTAATACAGTGTATGGGTTAGATCGCGCGCCCGAGATCGTGTTCTGTTGTTACAAGTCCTGTCGAATCGCCTTCTCGTCATCCCGCACACAATCCAGACTAGGGCAAGGGCATACAAATTGACCTCTTCCGAGTCATTGAATCACTCAACGTGAAGAGGTAGACTCACTCAACGAAAAACCATCAACGTGAAGAGGTAGACTCACTCAACGACCATCAGAGTCCAAACGGAGGGAAAGTCACCGCTGCAACGCTCGCCCCTCATAAACGTTGTTTTGATGCCCATGATGTAGAACTCAATAGAGATTATGTAGTGCGAGCTCGGGATGTCATTTCAAGCACCCCTTTGTGCTATGTAGCCCGGCAAGTAAACCGACTGTATATCGATTGATACCCGAATTTGGAATCCTAGGTATACACTTGTAGAGTAGGTACAGCACTGTATGTCGAATCCAATCCTAATGAGAAATACTTGAATTCCAATCTTCACTGTCAAAAAATTCCGATTTTTTGACTTGTCCTTGCAGTTTGCAGTCGAACGGTGATCGTACATTAATACCAGCAGGATCATTGATAAAATTGTACATTCGAATTCCAATTTACTAGCGATACATTTCCTTCTTTTTTAGATAGATGCAGAGCCAAAGTTAGAAGAAAAAAAAATTGCGATACATACATGTAAATAGTAGTGATCAGTGATAAAACATTGGTAGGGTCAAAACTGGTCAGAACGGCGGAGGGGTTGTCCCGTGAAGACCAGTAGAAACGCTGATACGACGAGCATGTCCCCTTCGAGTAATGTTTGATCTTAGTACCTCAGTTTGTGGTAAAGCATGAGTGTTGGGAGATTGGAAGGGAATGTTGGAGATAGGACCCTGAGGGTTTTCATTTCTCGGGTTATAAACCCACTGGGGGGCCATGAGTCCGACGCCTGGGATTCCGGGCGCGGAATGGTGAGGCAAAGTCGGTGATACCTGAGTATAAAGGTAGTTCTCTCGAAATCCCGAGTGTGAGTAAGGGTGAGGTGTATAAAAACTCCTGTGGCGAACTTCTGGGACAAAAGAATGAGGAGGTGAATGCCTAGGGTAGGCAAATGTTAAACCCGAGGGTGGTGGTAAGTATCCAGGCCTACGACTAGGAATCGACGACGCTGTTCTTTCTGAACTGGCTCCTAAAGGTTTGGGGTGTTTGAACGGACATGAACTTGAGCATTTAGGCCACTCAAGACAGGGCGTATATCTTTTATCTGCGGGACGGTCAAGACATTGCACATCACCAGATATTCGCCAAAGGCTCACAAGCATCTGGATTTGACGGATGAAAGTAGCGACATGTAGAAGGGTTCTTGCAATTGCCCTGAATGAACGACCAACAGTGCGCTGCTGTAGAGGAGACCGCTCCCTCGCTCGGACGAGCATCGACGTTATTTTGAACTAAATCGAGATCGTGAATGCTGATGGTGGTGCCGTAGGTCAGCAACCAAAACAGCATTGAAAACCGATCACTTGCAATTTACATTTGTCGCCTAGGGGGCAACTAGCCGTTATCGAAAAATGTCTGCAAGGCGCGGTCTTCCAAGCGACTGGCGTATATATAGTTGTCAAATTGGTTGTCGCCTCAGGAGCCTCCAGGCTTCTTATCGCGTTTTCTTCAGCCCCGTTTCCGAGCAGTGGGAAAGGAAGAGGTGGTGAGGTAGCGAACGGACTGTTTCGATGATACGGCGGGAAAGAAATCCCATCCGGGTGTAGAAATTTACAGTTTCGACGAGAGCAGTCTCCTCGTACAAAATTCCAGCAAGTTTGCTCTATATATGAATTTTCTTCAAACACGCCACAAACATGTGTAGTTTGAATTGAGACTCACGCTGGAGAGGTGCTTGAGAGGCCATCGATGGTTGCTCAACTTTGGGAGGGGGAAAGCGATATGAGTTTGCTACACGTGTAATGCACGCGAAAGATGAGATAGTTGATTGGGTGAGCGAGAGAACCGAGAACGATTGAAAGATGTGCCTAAGTGGACGCATTATATACTTCAGAGACAATTGGTTTGATCTTCTAAACAAAAGCCACAAAATAGGCATTTTTAGCGAACAAAGGAAATCGTCCGCGTCCCCTCAAAGTATTATTCAACCACCTAAGAACAATACTTAGGCGAGGCGAGGCCACTGCGCATTTAATGCGAGACTCGCTGGACCGCTGCATCTGTGTGTGTCGTATCTTTTCATTCGGTTTCTTCATTATTCGGCAAGAATAAGAGTGCCCAATGCGTCGCTGTGAAAAACGAAGTGGTATTGAACGAAGGGCGCTAAATGTTGTCACGTGCCTACATTTGTCTAAGTATTCTCCAAGCGCCGCTTACGCAGCACATATCATTATAACTCGAGAAGGAAAACGATTTTATAAGGCATACAGTCAAACAGAGACGTAGTGCTCGAGAGAATGAGAAGTCGGTCTACTGGGAGAGATACGATTCGGTTGCTACGAGATTTTGATGAGAACATTCTGAAACAAGGATGGAAAATAGGAAGAAAAGGGTAAGACAGCGAAAGTTTGGTGGTGCAAAATGCAGGGAAGTACTACGGAAGTGGCCGCAAATTTGATCCAAGACCAAGTCGTGGCATGCCGAGTATCCCGCTGCGCTATCTGAAAGTCTGGATTTAGAGTCCACCTCTTCAAATCGGACCCACCTACGGTGCAAGTTCCTGTGCTCCGAACCCGATAGTGGGCATATGTGACCATATTGGGACTATGGCAAGTGTTGAAACGTTTCGGCATTACTAGACAATAGTAATCATTTTCCAGTGACGCCGAGAAACATTTCTTCTTTGGACGAACTGTTCCCAGTCTCAAAAGATTGTTGCCGTGTTTGGTGTCCCAAGCAACGGAGCACTAAACACTAAGACGATCCCGGAAATCAAGGAACCTTGTTCAATTCAACATTCAAATGTGCGCCTCTGCTCCCAAACCGATACATGGCGTGCATTTACCCCTTGAACCTGATTAATTAGTCTCGCTTTGATACAACCATTTGATTCATGTGAATGAATATTTTATTATGCATATCAGAATAGTAGGTAATACACACAGCAACTCCAGCGAGGCCAAATGTATGAATACAAAACGAGTGGTCCGTGGTCCTGTACACGGTGGAATGATTTAAGATGGTATATGCGGTTAGAATACAAATGATAAATATCGTGAAATAATTATGCGTAAAAATTATACAGCAAAACATCAAAACATCATGGCTGTAAAGTCATATTTTGAGCTTGGAGAGCCGGGTTGCTCATAACATCATAGCCTGGTATCATATGATGCATACGTTTTCTTGGGGGCATACCACTCAAGTCTTGGAACTCCGAATTTAATGATGGTGATCTCAGTTGCACCGGACCAAGAACCTCTCCGTACTGGGAATCTAGGTTCAAGTTAGATAGTTCAACGACGAAGCAAGTAATCGAGCCTACCCTGCATCTGCCCGCCGTTCTCCCAAGTCCGGGAATGTTTTCGGACTATACCGCGCCCATGATCCTAGGCGCAAATTAGAGTGGTAAGATTCGCTAATGTGAACGAGACTCACATCTAGATGCGCCATGGGCTCGGTCCCATACATTCCTTGTGTGTCGGCGTCTCCCCACTCCATGGGTTTTGTGTTTGATCTATTTTTTATGTCTTGAGCCTAATTGACAGTCATCAGAAAAGAAACGCGGGAAGCCGAGAGTTGCTAACCTCGCTGTGATACCGCGCTAATGCATGAGCAGCTTGAGCTTCTTCCAGTGAGACTGATGATTGTCTTGATCTTTGCTCTGTATAATTCATGATTTAGAATTCGCACAAAGAATGACAAGTCATCATACGGACCAGCCGTGTTCATCGACAAAAGAACAGACACTGCGAAGATGCTCAGAAACTAAGAAAAGAAGAAGGAACTCGGGATCGACGTACTAACATCATCCCGACGCTTCTCTGCGGCTGCTACTGATTGTCGTGCTTGACGCTCAACGTCTAGACAAGCAGTATAACGTAAGAAGGCGTCTTGGGTATCTTTTTGAGCACGGGCTAATGCTGCGCGAGTTATTTGAAGAGCTTGTTCTATGATTGGAATCAAGAACGGCAGGAAGCATGTCTTGCATATAGCTTACTGGATGAAGTTGCCTCCTGAGCTAGAGACTCGGGATTTCTCAAGGTAGGTGAGTCGTTGGGGCGGCTACCCAACGATATGTGATTACTCCCCGAGTCTGCTGTGTCTGACGGGAGTCTGAGGGGTCTGGAAACGTACCGCAGAAAAACCTTTTCGAAGACTTACCGGCACTGCGATGGTAGCTCTGGTCTGAAGGATCCGGTGAACCTGAGTCCACAGAGTGGTCGCGAATGATATATCCCGGGTTTTCGCCATTCCGTAGACGAGGATTATGAGGAATTCCAGCAGCCTGCCGCTCAATGAATCTCCGTAAAAAGGTCAACTCGATGTCGTCTGGCATGGAATATGGAGGCCCCTGGATATCGCCCTTCTGCATAAGTAGCTCTAAATGCGACATTGTTTTATCCTTCAACTGCTGCAGCCACTCGTGTAACTCCATGTGATCCTGATCTGCGCGCGCGTCGTAATCTTGGCGTCTACGTGCTTTCCGCCAGTATGTTTTTGTCAGTTTGAGCGCGCGATTGACTTCGTTATCTAGTGTCCGGTACCAGTCGCTGGCCTGCCGATTTAATTTCACCGCTAAAACACCTGGCTGTACGCGAAGCTGGAGAATACACCGCCCATCACGATCGGGTGCTCCCAAAACACCCTTCTGACCTTGGTTTCCACGGGTGGCCCCGCGAGAAACGTTACCCAGTTCAGGCCACGGAAGATCATCAGCAATGGACATGTCGAAGAATGGGAATACAGGCAGGGAGTGTGGATGCAAAGAAGCCAGGAAACCGACACTTGACCTTATAAGAACGGGAGAAAGAATTGGCGAAGGATTTCCTGAAAGAAAATGTCGGCTATATAAGTTTGATCAAAAGCAGCGCCTTCTAGGAATCCCATCACTTGATCTATCAGGATTCATTTATTCAATCAATCAGCCACTACCATATATGGAACCTTGGATACGTTAGGTCTCCCACCATTGTCTCTTTTCGGCGTGCCCATTGATGGACGCGGTAGCTTTCCATGCTGCTGATTCCTCTTTGCCACAAAGAACACGTACTTAATATATATATAAAATCGGATCAACCGTATCAGAAAACATAATGTTCGGAGAACGGAGGTGTGACCTGAAATTCCACGTCCAAGCCACCCTGAAGTCGCTCCGCTTACCGAAAGCCGGTCGAGCTAATCACTACCAAAGTTCACTCCCTGCGCAAGAGGTGCTTGGTCTGAGAAGTTGACTGCCAGCAGAATCAGTGATACGACTTTCCAAGGTCAGTGCAGAGCTTACGGGTGCATGCGCTCCAGCGCACGTATTGCCGCCATGCATCGCCTCCAGATTCTCTGCCCCTGTTACCGGTTGGAGTGGGTCATCATTGCTGGAGAGCTTGATACGATACATACCAGCCAGTACTCTACATAACAAATAAGTATAATTCATTGCGATCTGCTTGAGAGGAGACGACTTTACCTTATTACCGCCGCTAAGAAGTATGAGCGGAATGTCAGTACAATCTCTAGAAGTGGAACGCAGGCACCCACAAACTCGCGCCAATCTCTGCACCCGATGTCCCTGCGTTCACCTATTCCAAGCGGAACCGTGAGGTAGATAAAAATCAAAAAAAGATAGGTGATATAAGACCGACATTAACGATGCCTGCGTCGGAGCCACCAGGCCCTATCCACTTCCCGACGTTTCGCATGTCACGAGTCCAAAGACTGCTCGAAAGGCCCTGACACGGAACGGGTCAGAAAGATACGTAGAAACCAGCTTGAAAGCACGGTAAGCACTTGCGGTACACTGTTATTCCATTCAATGGCCTCCTCGAGTTCATCAAAAACAGCGACATTTAATACGGGCGCAAAGGTTTCGGTGCTCCAAATGGAATCTTTCATATTGGCGGACTTGGGGATAGATATTGCCGGCTGTACAAAATTGCCACCATCGAGCGGAGCCTGAAGAGCGTATTGCTCGCCACCGCACAGAATATCAGCGTCGATGGAACGTAGATGCTGGATTGCATTGTTATAGACATTCAGTGCCGCGGGCGTATGCAAAGGACCTAGAATGGTTGTACTATTCAACGGATCGCCTGGCTTGATCGAAGCATAAAGCTTTCGCAGGCGCTCCAAAAACTCTTCTGCAATTTGACGATGCAAAAACAGACGGCGGGTGGAGGTGCAGCGCTGTCCAGCGGTGCCTACCGCCCCGAAAAATACTCCGGTTAGAGCCATAGATAAATCGGCGTCAGGCATCACGATCGAGGCTGAGGCGAATTTTGAATTTGAGGTCAAAACCTTTCAATTGAATACACAAACCGTTGTTACCACCTAATTCGAGCAGACTCTGAAAACTGTTAAATGTGATATACAAAAAGCATAACAGAGAATTACATGCCTTTCCGAAGCGAGCATTAACGACTTGTCCAACGATACTTCCAACACGCTCACTCCCCGTGAACGATACTAATAAAACAAAAACCTAAATATGATGGTCGGGTGAGGAGCGCTATGTACCTACCGAGTTCCACTTCCCGACTACCAACAACAGCCTCTCCAACGGATTGGCCGCCAATGACCAGTCCCGCAATCGCACCAGGGAGATCGTTCTTCCTTAAGACGTCAGAAATTATGGAAGTGACCGCGATTGAACTCAATGGGGTGGTAGGGGAAGGTTTCCAGATAGTCGCGTTGCCCGCTGCTAGAGACAGAGCCAGATTCCTGTCGCAAGAATAATCAGAAAAACAGGTTAAGCTCAGTCATAGCATGTATCCCTGACCACCCATAGACAGCCACTGGGAAGTTGAACGCTGACAAAACGCCAACGACGCCGAGAGGATTTGGTACTGAAATGGAAGATTGGTCATGCCTCTTCACCGGTTCGAATGGCCGTTATACCTTCGAGAATAGAATGGCCTGGCCGCTCTGAGGCAACGACGCGGCCATTCATCATTCGACTTAATCCCACAGCGTAGTCGCAAATGTCAATGAATTCTTGTACTTCTCCCACACCCTCAGTTTTAATCTTGCCCATTTCGAGGGTGACAAGGGCACCCAATTCCTCCCGTTTCTGAGCGAGAGCCTCCCTGATTTGTCTCAGGATCTCACCTCGTCGTGGCGCAGGAACATCTAACATAGCGTGAGGAGACCCATGATGATGGGTAGATCGCGTAGCAAACTTACTACGGAAGTGAAGATACGCCTCACGAGTTCTGGTCAAGGCTTCTGACACATCTGTAGGCGATGCCTACGGTAAGACTACTGTTAGCACCTCCCTTAGCATCAGGCCAGGAGTTGTGACGCACGGTCTTTACACGAGCCAATATTTCACCTGTGGTAGGGCAAACTGACTCTTGAATTTCACCAGAACCTGCCCACCGTTCCCTTCATCAGCAAAATGGGTGTGCGTCCAGCGCTGTCCAGACCTTTCCATTCCCCGTCGTAAACACCGTTTATTTCGTTTGTGGTAGAAAGATTCAATGCCGAGAGGATTTCCGAAGCTCTGGTAGACAGCAGGCGAGAGAGCGTGCGTGTTTTGACGGGGATCCGAATGGCTTGCCTAGCAGTAATCATGGTGTTAAAGTTAAGGTAATGAAGAAAGTAGAAGGTCCGTTTGAGCATTCACTCACCTGTCAGTTGAGGTCCATCCGAAAATCACGTGCACACGATGTTCTTAACGCGTCGGCAGAACAGTGCTCGGTCTTCGCCATGCAGCGAATTTGAGTGTAGAAGGTATAGATGGCTTCCTAAATTGGAATAACTGGGGGGCGTGAGTAACTCCGAAGATTGACCACGCCGCAGCCGACTCGCAACCTGATTCCTTGCATGGAGGTCAGAACAGTTCTCCAAAAGAAAAGGACTGCCTTTCCGCCTTCGACCTTTTCGGTGCTCGGTCGGTCGGCCACTCAACGCCATCGGAAACACACTGCACTTGAGTGATGGCCTGAAGGCTTAAACGGTTCAGCAATCAAACATGTTTGTCTTATGACACTGATCCCAAGATATTTCTCCAGGCTATTCTGATCTCGACTGTTGACCTGGGCAGTATTATCAAAACCCCTATTCTGGTCCTGACAAACTCTGTATCAGATCTTGATTTTGGCTGATGTTTACTTGGGATTCGCTGCATCTTTCCTACGTTTCTTAAAGTTTTAAGCACATGAGGCCTGGAGGGTCTCTCGCCGTCACGGTAGAAGTCCTAAGAAGTGGTAGCTTCCATTCCATCTGTTGTATTCATTTCCATCTTTTCCCTTCTCATGACTTATTACCTTATCAGGGTACGTGAAACGAGTCTGTTTAGATTGAGTCGTAATTATTTTTTTCTTGGGAGGGGCGCCGGGGGAAAGAATTCATATCTGCATGATCAACCATTTGGCAGTCGACCTTCTGAGTTCTGACACAAATACCAGCCCAAGTTTCTCAAAACATATCAGTTTGTGGCTCCGACGCAACTCCGCCTGAACTTCAAGAACAAACTTTCGATTGTTTGCGGAGAACCAAGTGCCGTAGTGAGATCCTGTGTCAGTTCATACAGTCAGGCGATTCAATGGGTTGTTGGATTTCTGAGAAACTAACCTGCACAATTTTGGGATCTCAACTCTCCAAGCTGTTTGTTTCCCGTACTACCTGTTCTCAGCGCCGTCAGCGTGGCCGCCAACAGGTGAACGGCCTTGTGGCCAGCACAACAACCTCTAAAATTCAGGTTCATCAGGATTGATGATGTTTTTAGCGCGGACAATACCTGGAACCCCAGGAAATCCCAAACCCTCAGATACTGGGTCATACATGAAGAGGGTATTGGTACCGATAAATTGTGAATGATATCAACGCCGAGCCCCATAGATCTAGAATCAACATAGACGTGCGTAGAGACTAAATCCTGTCCAGGATAGTCACACCCCTCCAGCCCATGTTCAGAGTTCCCCAAAAAACGCCCCTTCAACTTCCAGCTCATTCTTCCCTCTCTTCCTTTTGGATGCTAGAGGGTCTTTTTCTTTCTTCTTTCGCTTCCTACGCCCAGAAAGTTCTGGCTCTGGATCTGGATCGTCAGAGTCAGAATCGGAACCCTTGTCGCCAACGTCAGAGGCTGGCAGACGTCCCAGGTTTCTAGAGGGCGAAGCTTCTTCTATATGCTCATCTTCACCACTGTCCTCTCGCTCGTCTGCTCCCAAGCGGGAGGCTTGGCCACTGAAAAACACCTCAAGATTTGTGAGCTTGAGAAGAGCGTCATGACCGGCACTTCCAGCCCAGAAATTCCCCGGCGGCCTTGCATCATCGTCAAGCTCCTCTGATTTCTGTCGCGCAGACGAGACACTTTTTTCTTCGACACCTTCCTCTAGGTCCAACGTCAGTTGGCTCATTCCTTCACCAACAGCAATTCGTTCTACGGGCCATTCGCCATGGTCGGCGACAACGCCATGCAGCTTTGTAGGAAAAACCCCTACGGCTCTTACGAAACCATCGCTGGAGCCGCTTAGGATAGTACTGGTACAGTCTACATTCGGTAAGGTAGCGGGAAGGCTGCACAGCGCATCTATAGATTGAGGATGGCTGCGTATGGGAATATGTATGTCGAACTCGGTTAAACTCCAATTATGAATAATTAGGAACAGAATTTCTGGACTGACCCTGGTATGCGGTCTACACAATCGCCCCAGCCGCTACTTCGGTTGAATACAGACAGTATCCCGAGCTGAGTTCCAACTAGAAATTTGGTAGCACTACTCAGAAAATCCCAATCAGCATTATCTTAAGACAGTCCATGGTAAAACGGAAAAAGCCAAGTGAGACCAAGCTCGTCCAAAGCGGCGTTAAAAATACGACACATCGACACAAGGGCCCTCGAACCCCATATGTGAGAAAAGCGACGATCGTACGGCCGTGATCAACGCTGGAACCCGGGAAACGACCTTGAGAGAAGTTTTACCCGAAACAAAACATAAAAGAGAAAAAAAAACCAGTTTAATCTGAATACACGCTTACCCTTTGATGGGTGCAATGGAGAGAAGCTCGTCCTCTTGATCCTCGGATTGAGCGAAGGGTTCGGTTGTCCTCGCCCGAACATCCATGACTGAAAGCGTCCCGTCTCCGCTGTGTAAATGAGGTAGGTATATAGGATCGAGCAACGGGCGAGAAAACGGTACACATACCTAGTAGCCACCAGCTGTTTTTTATCTTCCAGCCATAGAAAATCGGTAATATAGTCGAAATGTTGAGTATACTTCCGTACAGCGTCCTTTTTTCTCGGATCCCACAACTATGGCGCGTTAGCCCTTGAACAAGTCAAGGAAAGCGAAATGAACCATTGGCTCACTTTGACGACCCCATCATCGTCACCTGTGGACAGTAGCCACGACGTAACATTTTTGACACGATTGATGGCAACGCTGGCACAAAGTAGTTTTGGTATCTACAGCCAAAAATAATATGAATGGCCTCTTACTCGTGAGCTTTGGCTCGAGTCTCTACTATCTTTCCAGTTTCTGTATCAATCGTGCTAGAGAATCCAGTCTCAGCAATCATTTCAGAGTAAGATGTTTCACGCACTGCAAACATTTGCCCTTTCCAACTGCATAGATTCTGGTACCATCTTCATTGATGGTAAGGCCACGACAAGACTTGTGCGATACTCTGATAGAAAGTACTTGTTTGTTACGCCCTTCTTGATCGTATGCAAACGCCTTGACTTTGCCTGAGAGTAGCGCAGTGTACACGGTCGAATGCGAAGGATGAAATATCAAGTCGAATATCTGTGAGCCAGCAGATATATCCGACATTGGAACGACGTAGACGCGCTGGAAAAAAAACAAAATTTGCCATAATTGGTCCGTTAGCGGGCCGCCGTGCAGTTTTTTTTCATGAACGACCACGATGGCTCAGCGCTCAATCGACCAATATCCGCCACTATTTGAACAGACTCCATAGATCTGGCGGCGATTCCTAGAATTTCTCCGTGCCGACCCCGCGAAAGGATGGGTTCAAAACTGGAGGATAAATAAGAATGCCACAGAAACAGAAACTCTCCCGATTTCCGTCCGAGCGACGACCATATAAACGCACTCGATTACCCTTCCATTCAGCATAGCTACCATATTCGAATCCGAACCTCCCCCAGGTCCTCACCAAAAGCTCGCTCGTTATCGTCAACTTTCACCCCGAGCTTCAATTCACATCTCCCCGCTCTGTTTAGGCGGGCTGAGCATTGGAAATCAGTGGAAAGATGACTTTGGTTACATGGATTAAGACTCGTCTTTCAGATTATCAGACTCGTTTTATGAGGCAGGCGGAAACTGTATTCATACAGCCAACAGTAAGTCATCTACTATTCATTACACTTGATGGTAAAACTCACCGTGACACAGTGTAGTAAGTGGATACGAGGCACCTTGTTTCTCAACGTTCCAGTCAAGAAGGATCTTCTGAAAAAATTATTGGCGAGTGGATGGAGCTGCGTGACATTCGTAGCCAGATGATTATTGCAACAAAAGTAAGAGCTTTGGTTGGGCCAACTAAGTACACTCTCCACTAACTCATTTTTCAAGTATACGAACATCCCCGAGCGAATCAGGGGTGTTCCTCTGGCAAAACAAAAAGTCAATTGGGTTGGACACAACATCAAGTCTATGAAGGTTAACCTCGATATCAGTCTCAAGAGATTGCGTACCGATTACATCGATATCTATTACGTCCATGCCTGGGACTTGCATACATCGGTCGAAGAAATCATGGATGGTTTGCACAATATGGTCGTCGCCGGCAAAATTTTATACTTGGTAATGGCCGACCTGTTATCGAAATCCTGGACTGGGTGACTGATCATTGTCTAGGATATATCTAATGCTCCAGTTTGGTTCGTGGTAAAGGTCAACGACTATGCTCGTGCGCACGGGAAAACTCCTTTCGCTGTATACCAGGCGCCGTACTCTATCCTCAAGAGAGATATAGAACGTGAAATTCTTCCCATGTGTTCAACACGAAGGCAAAGCTCTTTTCGCTACTTCGAGAATGTAAAGCTCAATGTCTCTAACCATTCTCTCAGGGATGGCTCTTACTCTGTATTTTGTGCTTGCTGCAGGCCACATCCGTACTACAGCAGAAAAGGAGCAACGTGGTGCTGGTGGCGAACAAGGTAGACAAGGGCTTTTCTTTGGGTCGTGGGAACGACCTCCAGAAGAGGTCAAGGTGTGCGATGCTCTTGAAGCGCTAGCTACGGAAATGGGGGTCAAGAGCATCACCTCCAGTAAGCCGAACGTTAGTTTCGATTTTGCTTGCTCTGATACGAATTCTTTTCACATATCCAGTTGCGATAGCCTATGTTCTCCACAAAGCCCCGTACATGTTCTCAATCATAGGAGGACGGAAAGTCGAACATCTGCTGTCGAACATGGAGGCTCTTGACATCAGTCTCTCCAAGGAGCAAATGGAGTATCTGGATAGTTTGCAGCCCTTCGATAAACGTTATTCGTTGAATGTCTTGGTGAGCTGCTTATGCGTCGAAACCTTTGTGTCAATTGTTAACAGTGGGTGGTTGTCATGCAGGGCGATTCTGAAGGATATCCTCGACCGGTAAGGTCGTATTGATACAATTCCTGCGCTGGCTGCAATCACCTCTCGCATACAGTGAACAAGTAGTAGGACGGCTCTCCCATGTAAAGCGGACTGCTCGGGCTCTCTACCGTGTAAACTCTTCCGGGACTCCCCCGCCGCGTATCTATTTATGTCTTTTCCGAAAGCATTCCGGCCCGGAAATCCGTCCGGGAAGACCCGCGCCACTTTTGACAAATCGATTTAAGCAAATCAACTCAACCTCAAGGATGTTGTTGCGATTGCGATCGTAACTCGGGGCGAATGTAGGATACACGAAATTTACGATAGCACTGGAGGTAGCATTGGAGGATGACATTGTAACTAGAAAAGAGATCTGACCCATAGAATTCGATCCGAAGGCATATGGCGGATATGAATGTAAAGACTGAATATGGTAGGTGCGGAAAAGGATGAACGAGCGTCCAACCGTCTAGGCAGAACAACGACAAGAGCTAATTAAACAATAAATGCAACAAGACAATGGTAGTAAAACAGTGATGATGCGTTTAAAAATACATGCGAAAAATGCAAAAAAAAAGAAATGTGTTCAAACGCAGGAAAAAACGCGAGCTCGACGATAGACCAGAATCTACTTAGAGCGATCTCAATGCGCGTAAGATGTCAGCGTAGTCATTCTCCTCCCGCCTGTTACCGCCTTTATCCCACATCCATTTTTTGCTGTACTTTTGAAGAGCAACCGCAACAAAAGCAGCTTTACCCTCTACAGGCAACAATTCCGAGTCTTCTATTATGGACTCTACTTCTTCATCCTCGTCCAAGAAGATGAGATCGTCTTCATCGTCGGACAGGGCACTGTCATTTTCAAGCTCCTTCAACTTTCGCGAAATAGCAACCGGATTCAGAGGCTCGTTCATATCGCTTTCCAACTGTGCAAGGCTTCTGAGGTGGGCAAGAAGTTCTGTTGCGGCTCGCGGGTCCCGTGCAGAGGATATAACGGGCACGAGCTCGTCTGGCACAGTTTCTCCCAAATACCTTTTCAATTTCGATAGACGCCGCTGCCTTGCGGTGGCAGGCGTGGGGAGCTCCGGTAAAAAAATGGAATCGGGACTCGGCAATAAGCTGTCTCGTTGAGATAATTGATAGCTGGGTGGTGCGCATAGATTTGAACAGGAGTGGATCTCCAAAGGTTTCGGAAGAAGGCGTATTCTCGGTAGAGATAGATGATGGGGAGACTCGACGGTAGGTGTAGGAGGTGGTAGGGGCGTTGCCGGAGTGACAGAAATAGAAACCGCATTAGTTTTCGGAGTTGGGGGTAGAGGACGTATTTTTGGGGAAAGGTCAGAGCGAGGGACCGGTGGCAAAGGCCTTTTGTCCTTCTGTGACATCGCAGGAGAAGATGTCTCTTCGTCTTCCAATTCTTCCAGAGACTGGATGGCGATAGTCAAGTGCGAAGGCGCGCCATTGAGGCGAGGGGATGAAGGAGGAGAGCAGGAAGAACTAGTTTCGAAGGAAGAAAGAGACGAGGAGTCGGAATGTACCACACTCTGACGATGGATGCCTAGATCCGAGAACACATACTCGGATGAAATCTGTAGAGGGCTTGCGGAAAAGTTCAACTCCAACTGAGGAGCTTTCGAGTTGGTCCTCAATCTGCTGGGCATCGTTGGGATGGAGGTGTCCAAAGCCAGCGATGTGGGGGCATGCTGGTGAGGAAGGTGAAAAGTCAACCAACGACGCAGGCTGTGTTTCAAAAAAACGCGTTCGAGTGCATATGCTCTGGGAGTCTGTATTGCCTATGTATAGGGTCGGAAGATAACTCCATTTGGAGAAAGGAAAGAGAGCGCAATGTTATTTGGTATGGGCCAAGAGTCACTTCGTAAATACGGCGGCACAAACGGACAGACATTTCCTTGACATTCGTGGACATTTGAACGAATATTCTACCCGTCGCCGACGTAATGTGGTCTTGCCGAAAACGAGACAGAGGTGAGGCTGGTCGCCGAAGGAGCGCAGACAATGACACCACCCGCACGCGTTTTTCCGCTTCTCATTGTGCACGGACCGAGCTCTCATTGAAATTGTGAATACCTAAAGCCTTGCGGGAAGATGATTGCTGCTGCAGAGTTTCAGTCTTACCGTACAACAACCGAGTTGTCAAGGTAGTATACACAATAATTGACCGGTGGTTATTCTACGGTCCGATTAGCCTTAGCGGTGGGTCAAGCTTAGCTCGCAAAATCGTATTCAAGACTTCTTTGGCGTCCCGCCAAACGAATGAATGACACCCCGGACTCGAGCTATCCTTGGAATGTCAGGTGCTCCCTGTGCACAGAGCTACAACAGGGCCAGGCTCTCATTGCGCTTGTGTCTCCAGTCTGTGGTGAGAGAGAGCGATGTGCGCAAATTACCTCGATTAGCTGGGCGCTTTCTTAAGAGTATGCATTTCATATGGAACAACAACAACAACAACCAAAAAATGCTCTGCAAACTAGTATAAAAATACATACGAAATGCGGTAACACGACACAAAAGGGGTGAAAGATGCGTGTAGCAACAGAAATATGGACAGCAAAACATGAGGAGGAAAAATCGAAGAAAGCGGGACCAGAAAATCGGTGAATACAATTGTCTCTAGATTAATTGAGGAACCCTCGACATTTAGCAGAACCACACAGACAAGGTATCTTGTCTTGCTCAAACGGAAAGTGATAATCTATGGTCAGGGGTTAAGTGGGTCTCCATGAACAGTGAGAGTCGAACATACCATAGGTAATCTCATCACCGAGCTCGATATCTTGTTTGGCATAAATCACAATCTTCTTCTCCCCGCTGATTGTGATGATTTTCGCCGTACAATTTGGATCACAGGAATGGTTAATCAGGCGTCTGCCAGGAAAAGATGAACATCAGCGGAAGGCCAGGAAGTAAAGGAAGTCACGAACCCAAGATTGCCTTTCTTAGTTGCATCTACCACCAGATCCTCGTCGATACGGAATAGATAACTACTACCAATCCCTTGCCGAACATATGTCTTCTCTCTCTTCTCCGCCACCTGCGCACGAATAACCTCACCCACGTATTCAATAACCATCTCTCCCCTTGCGATTCGTTCCATTGCATACAGGCCCCAGTCATGGATTGGCGAACGCGCGAATCGCAAGTGTTTTTTTCTTGTTTGCAGCTGGTTGAACTTGAATGAAAGCTCGTTGGCCGCTTCTCCTTTTGAAAGCGCGACGGCACGTTGCACTTGATTAATTTCTTCAAGACCTTGAGCACGACGTCGGGCATTGGCACGATTGGAACGAGAAGATGTGATGTGCTGAGGTACAGTTTCCTCCACAACCTCTTGAGCAGCGGCCGCAGCTTTATTCGTGCTCCTCATTTGGTACTGGGTGACATATGTGGCCTTTTCGGCGTGCGTAATCTTGTAGAAACCTTCCGTTCTGGCGGAGCCAGTGATATGCTTTCGGATA
Organism: Collybiopsis confluens; assembly: GCA_013368555.1. Taxonomy (NCBI): domain Eukaryota; kingdom Fungi; phylum Basidiomycota; class Agaricomycetes; order Agaricales; family Omphalotaceae; genus Collybiopsis; species Collybiopsis confluens. Next base: position 16,934 of record JAACJN010000252.1, on the reverse strand, counting down.
ACAGGTTTGCCTGACTCGGCCGAATCCTCTGACGGCTCAGGAGTAGTTTCTTCAGCCGGTACACGACCTGAGAGTACCAGTTTGGCATAGTAGAAGTCCTCATCATCGTCGCAAACGTCATCCGTAGGATTTGGGGGTGGAGGTGGAGGTGGAGGTGTAGTCAGAGTGCGGCCCACAACAGGAGATAGAGAGCGGGATGGAGATAACGATGAATCAATACCGGGCGTAAGGCGATCTTGGACCGGGGGTACAATATCGATTTCTTCATCATCAAGGCTCTGTTTGGCATCCTTTTTCTTGGCGACTCTCTTTCGTTTGATATCTTCCACTTTCGACCGCTTCTGAGCCGGTTCTTCATCTTCAGATAATTCTGATTCGACTTCAAGCGGCCGCTTCTTGATACGCTCGTCCGTAGGAATAGTGATATCTTCCACCTCTGATTCAAGTTGATCTTCCTCCTCCTCCTCTTCGACAACCTGCTTCCTTTGTTTCTTCGGCGGCAGTACCCGTTCCTTCTTCCGCTTCTTCTTTGGCCGCGGCTCTTCTTCTTCCAGTAATTCGTCAACTTCAGGAGCAAGGTCCTCCTTCACTAGCTTCTTGTCTTTCCGCTGCTTTCTGAAAGACAATCCAACAAGTCCCTGCTGTCTCGTGTTGATTTGATCTACCACTGAGATGCTACCTATATCAGTAGATTCATTTTGATGCTGATGGATGATCGACTTCAACTGAGGGCCTATGAATCTACTCAAGATATCCTGCTGTAGGGCACGCTTGAGTTCCTCAGTGAGAATCTCCTGTGCTTTCGAGACCATTTCCTCGTCGTCCCATGTAGTCTTTATCAACGAAGGCGGAGCGCAGGGAGTTGCCTTTACTTTCAGATAACCCAATTTCAGATCCATATTGGCATTGATGTAGTAGGCAGCACGTCTAGCAGCGTCGACACTGAAAGTGGCAAAGATTCCCTGTGATGATTTGAAGATCTCGAAGAAGATAACAGTCAGCATTATCAATGACTATGTAAATAAAAAACAATCATACCTTGTCAGCGTTGAACTGCATCAATAGAGCTTTCACATCATCTTCTTGAACCTGCTCAGGGAATTGCCCTCCACTGTCGGGCTCTAGTTTGAGATGATCCAGTTCGCTTTTTCGGAGTTCCGCAATCACTTCGTCATGATCCCTTTGCCATGATGAACGCATATGGGGCCTAAACCCAGGAGAGGGCGATCTTGACATCCTAGCGCGATTATAACGATGGCCGTCTCGTCGCTGATATGAAGGAGAGTGACGCCGGCCACCATGGTAGCTTGATTTTCCACCAGCGTACGTACTCCGGGAAGGAATGTATGTCCTGTTATCATCATAGGAGGAACGACTGCGACTGCGACTCTGGCTGTTATTACGATCCCGATCTCTCCCTCTACGTTCGCGTATGTCCCAATCTCGCCGCGAAGATTCTCGAAGGGGGCTTGCACTTGCACTATTGTGCCAGGGTCCAAGTGGCCTATCGTGAAATCGATCCCGTTCTTTTGATACGCTCCTCCTCCTGCCTGAATCGTATTCCCTGCCTCGGTCTCGCCCTCTATCCCACTCCTTGTCTCTGCTCCTGCCCCATTCTTTCTCCTTAGCCTTTTCCTTCTCCGCAGCCTGTCTTTCCAATCTTATTTGTACAGGCGTCCCATTCCCAATCCCAGATGCACCAAGATCATCGTCTCCTTCCTGCTTCCGTACAAGATCTTTCTTCACAGAAGCCCTAGCTTTTAATAATGCTAGCGGTGCTTGCCGCATTTTTACTTTGGCATTTGCAATCGTGAATTCACTAGGTTTGTTCGGTATCGACGGGTTAACGGGAAGGGAGGAGGGCAGAGATGCAGAAGGTCCAGCAGCGGAGGAGGAGGGGGTAACAATTCCATTTGGCCGCGGAGTAGACCCTCCGTAAATAGTGGGGCCACTGGAGGCTGGGGTTGCAAGTAAGCGGTCTCGGTCTCGATCTCGGTCCCTGCCTTCTCTGGAATCTACAGGAGGGCGCATGGGAAGGCTTGGATGAAGGAGAGGGAGGCCAGGACGTGACACAGCGGGAGAAACACCGCCAGAAGCTGAGCTGTGAAGGGGTATCGATGTCGGCGGACCTGAAGGTGGACGAGGTGGAAGTCCTGGAGGCAATTTGAATGATGGAGCCTGGGTCTGCGTCGGCGTGAACGATGAATGGTCCGCTGGAATACGGATACTCCCACCACCACCACCACCACCACCACCACTACCGCCACTTCCATTTGCGGTTGCAATAGTCGGCGTCGGAGGAACCTCCTTCTTCTTCCGTCCATACTTCCTGTCATCCAATTCCTTCATCAAGGTAGCTAAAATATCACCGTTCCCATCAAACTCAACCTGAATCTGATCTCCACCATCGCCCTTACCCCCAAGACCATGTATACTCCCAACTCCATTTGGACCATACCCAGCGCCTGCCCAAGGTCGTTTCTGACCATTTTCTTTCTCCAAACACTTTTTTGCTTCACTGTGATTGTAAAAGCGTATGGAGACAATACCGAGGGGAGACCCGTTTTGTTTATCAATTTGAGGCTCGAAAGACATGATGTTGCCGTACTGAGAAAAGTGGGCACGGAGAACAGCGGAGGGGGTGAGGAGAGAAATATTGGTTATGACAAGCCTGGTGGGTGGCGGAGGAGCTGTAGATGTTTGGGGATCGTACTGTACAGTGAGATTAGAAAACAGGACATGAATGAAGACAGAAAGAAACCAGCCTCATAATTATCCAGCGCATAAAACTGTGTCCGTGTTCTATTCTCTCGCTCTTTCAGATACAACTCTGCTGAACCATTATGGCCTTCGCCTGCTTTATCACGATCTCTCACCATTCGCGGATCGCGCGGTACGGGAGCTCTTTCGCAAATCCAATACCCTCTCTCTTCATTACCATGCCCCAATAAATGGGACAGAGAGTCCGCTGGCGCGACAACTCCAACCCCCGCAGTCCCGCTACTGAATTTCGCAAGAAACGCAGAAGCGGAGGAGGACACAGATTCAAGCGGAACCGGTAAGGAGGGAGACGTTGTTGGTGCAGAAGGTGAACTTGATTTTGTTAGCGTTGATGCTAGACCTCCCTGTACATCCCCTTCTGGTACCCAAAACCAATCTCCACCCGCCAAGACCTCGCCATCATACCGCGTAATGGATTCCTTGCCTTTTCCTTTGCCCTGGATCCGAGGATAGGGCAAGGAAACATCGTCCCCTAGGTGATTCTTTCTTCTAATGGCTGCGATCAATCCATCAAAATACTCTGATCCCGAACTTTTCTCCTTTCCTCCCCGGTATGAGCGACCATACAAAGCACCAGCAAGAGTACCAGCACCAGTGGATGTGCCCTCGCCTTTACTCGAATCGATATCCATTATGGCTACGAAATCCAGATCGTCAGAGGAAGGAGGGTCTGGTTTCTGACTGTGAACACCAAGTTTCATGTAACCAGATATCAACGCAGTGCGGTCGATAGCACGGTCCCTGTCCAGTCGAGCATCTTTCTCTTTTTCCTTTAAATCCTTACTCCCATGCTCATGAACAGGAAGTAACGGCACGGCAGGATCGTAAATAACTCGATGTGAACGGACATCAGAGGGAAAGTGATGGCGAGATGGAGGCCAATGCGGGATTGAGGGTAGAGATTGAGGCTTTGGAGAAGAAGGTGAGGCTGGTTTCGCAGGTTGCATCTGAATTTGTGCTGGAGTAGGCGTAGCAGCTGGATTTGTAACGCGTGAAGTTGGAAGAGCGATGGAGATGGCATTGTGTGAAGCCAAATTTTTCGTAGGAGCGGGAGCAGATAATAACCGTGGGCCTGTGGGAACAGACATCGAAATTTCTGTGGGAGTTGGTGGTGGAGGTAAAGAGGGAGGAGGTGGTGGGGGCGGTGATTGAGGAGGAGGCGGAGGACTGTTTGTAGGTGGTGGGGGTGGTAGTGAAGGAGGAGGAGGAGGACTGCCCGCAGGGGGGATCGGAGGAGGAGAGCGGTCCGGCGGAGGGGGAGGGGGAGGTTCATCACTTGGCTGAGGAGGTGAAGCTTTGGCAGGCTGAACCTGGAAAGCTTCGCCTCGCAATTGAATAGAGCTCCTGGGAAGAACACTAGATTCTGGCTTTTTTGTTGGAATTGAGATTGAGAATTTGCCGGGTGTCAAGGTCTGAAAAAAAGTAAATCAAAGTCAGCGAGTTCATGAGATGTGAATCAAGGAGGAAAGAGCAGCTTGCATTTCCATTTGGATTGGGACTAGTATTTCCGTATCTGTTCTGGCCTTTCCCGGGCCAGTTACTACTTCCTTCCCTTTCTCGGTCGCGCTCCCGGCCTCCGACATGACCATTGACAAATATTTTGCTTTTTCCGCCTCTAGGCAGCCCATTCACCGACAAACTTCTCGGTCCGGTGGGGGGAGCAGCCCCGAATCTCGAGTTCATCGACGATGGCGACGAGGAGGAGCCTAAGCCTGAACTTGGACCGCCATTTCCTCCACCATTGGCAAGCTGAGACTGACGTGTATTCGCATGCCCTGCAGGTGAATTCGTTGAGTCAAAGTTCTAGAGAGCGGTGGATATACGACATACCTGGCTGTGGACTCAGATGAGGTTGTTGCCCTTGCTTGCCTAGTAGTGCTCTTGGACCTGTTGGCGGTGCCTTGCCTGACATGGAACGAGCGCAAAATCTCTAGTCTCTTCTTCGTCTTTAGCAAACCCAAAAGCGCAGCAGTAAACTACAGAGTACGAGCCCAAAATCGACTATTACTGTGAGGAACCACTCTTCGTCCGAGACTGGGCCCAGCGACGGTGGAAATAGCAGATCCTCTCAAACGTCGAGTCAGGGAAAGAAGTTGAACGGAAGGACGGCGAAAACGCCGTTGGCCAGTTGGTTGGGCGTGACAGTGAGGAAACAATTGAACGGAACGCGTGCAAAGAGGCCAAACAAATATTTACACATTTCAACTCCGGCCACCTCCTTGAAATTATTATTTCTGAATCTCTTCTCTTTTATACCTCACGCTGACATTCACCGGTGGTTTATATTTTTATACCGGGATCGCAACAGAGTCAAAGTAGCGCGTGCTAGGGAATTCGGATCGATTTCACAACTGAACCAGTGGGCTCTATCCGGGGTACAATATCAGAACTTCATTTCGGGAGGAACTCACCAATTGTCTCTCTCTCCCAGACCTCTCTCTCTGTCGCGAACCACCGTGCATGCACCGTATCCATATGGGTGCAGCCATTCGTCCACGCACCATCCTCATGACTGGGAAACTGCAACCATAATAAACAGCGCGCAAGCCCTCTCGAAGTTCTGTCAAATTTTGACGGCTCGCTCCTTCAGAATTCTACGACATGCCTATATTTCGACTGCTATCACGAAGATCGCTGCGCACTGGGAGTCGTCGCGACCGGCGCCAAGCAAGACCATAAGGAAACCGATGGAGAACGTCATTTCTTTTATGCATGTAGTCTTCTACAGAAGTTCAAACACATGACTTTCGCCGCAACCTTTGGTGGCAACCGCTACACACACGCTCTTTCTCTCTCTCTACGCCTTCCCGATAACCCGTTTTATTTTGCCCACTCACTTATATCCGGAAATCTACGCGGACCTTGAGAACAGTCGATTTTTCAAACAAATGTGCTTACAGCAATGAAGGGAGACTATCGCGTTCTCGAGCCGACAGGTGTTCCTGAGGTGTGTGTTTACCGACTCAAGCGGCGGTTCGTATGGTTACTCAATACAAACAGTTGGGTGGTATCGTTCTTGTGGTCATCTACCAAGACACTTTCCGACTGTTCTTCAAAGTTCGAAGCGGATGTGTGAGGTCCATCAAAGATCGACTTGACCCTTAAGAGTGCTATGGCTCTTCTTCGCTCCGAGCTCTGACCACATCTGGGCTGGCGGAGATCTCATCCTATATCTTCTTCTAGATTTCTGCTATTGTGAACACCGTCTCACGGCGAGGCTTTCAAGTTTTTGACTCAGAATACATAGAACGCTGACTTCAATTGGTAAACATCTGTACATTCCCATTCTCTTATTCGTTTATGATACCAAGCCCTGAGCGAAAGCGACGGATCTGTTTATGAAAGATCTTGACTTTCAGGTTTAGGATGAAGATTCGACCAGATCTCCCCGTAGCGGCGATATGCAACGAAAACCGGTGGGTGGATGGTCTCATCCTTTTCATGGACATTTAGCAAGGTCCGTTGCTGCTGTACAGTTCCGTTGAAACAAGTTTAAGCCTCTCACGATACCGAATGTGTTCAGAGAAGTAATGGTTCTCCAGCTACCATGTTTTTCCGCAAGGCGGTCAGGATCGAGCTGTTTTTAGCTTGAAATTGAGGGTGCGGTGAAAGCACATAGATACTACACACTATGTGGCATAGAAAAACGTACGTGAAATTCATTGACAATGTCCTAGGGAAAGTTCTGAATGGCCCGACCAAGGTAAATTATCTGAATCGCCGTACCATGCATAGGACCCGCACAAAGTCAGGTTTGTTTTCTCTATTGCTATTTTCAAATGAGGTAATTTTTTCTATCGTTGTCAATGTAAAAAGCATCCCTGGAGCTCGAAACGTGTCGGTATACGCGACGCTTCTCACCCTAATAGATCTGTTATTGACCTCCCGACGGCGACGGCAAAATCGTGGCGGGATGCAACCGTGAAACGAGATTTTTTCACCGTATGTTCGGAAGTTCTTGAATCTGCCCTTGGGCTGAATTTCGCCCCTCAATCTTTGCTTGGAAGCGGTGTCCACCGTTTTGAGTCATTTAGAGGGCGGGAGGATCAACGGCAGCAACGGCAGCAACGGTTTTTTATTTCAAAGGGCTGACTGGTACTTGAAAGTTGAATACCAAACGTGGTGAAAACCTTGTCGTTCATTCTTGACCACTGGTCATTACGATGAAGGGGTTCGTTGGAGACATGAATTGAATTTTTATCCGCTGCCATCTCCCGCCATCGGCAAATGCCAATGTATGCAGTCACAGTATGTCGGTACATACCATCTCTTTTGAACAATCGTCTGTCAAGAGACGCTCCGCGGAAAAAAGGTGCCGGAAAAACCGGACCAGACTCTGTTGGAGCCGAGCTGTGCCGAGCCAGGTCTGCTTAGGAGGCTGAGCCGGATTCATGATTCATTATGAAAATTGATCATCGATAAAGACAAAGTTTCGTACTTATTCAGGTCTCACAACTTGACGGTGATCGTGGATTCGCGCACACAAGACAAAAAAATCTGTCAGTTTGAACTTTGTGTAAAAAACAAAAGAGAGGCAGGGAAGGAAAGGGGTATGTGAGTATTGTATCTCCCGAGGACATCTGCCAAGTGGAGATCCTTGTCCCAGGATCTACGAAACCCCAACTAGGTAGAAGCACCAAGGGACAAGAGAGAGCCACTATCCTGTATGCACTAGCAGGTCTAGGCTCGGACTACCTCAGGCTGGACCCACGCGCATATAGCACACAAAAAAGCGGATTTGTTTCTTGTAAGTTTCCGGATCGTCCGTAACGGCTACAGCCTGTGCAATAATACTGCCTGGTCTGCCTGGCACTTGCGTTTGTTTGATGGTGCCTCGCATCCGCAGTGGATGCTGGTAACAGACATGTATGGCACCGAGGAGTACTAGGGCCAGTGGCGATGCAGGCCACCTGGCGGTGGTTGGCGGGATGGTCTTTGATTGATTTCACCCAATCTGACATACGAAGCCGACAGTAAGTGGCATGGCCAAGTTTCGGGTACAATCTTACAGAAGAAAGAGAGGGCGCAATGAAGGAAGGTTAAGGTAGAAGATAGTGTGAAAAAAACGTATATGTACGTTACCAATAGCGTCCAGCCGACATCCTCTACATGCCAAACTAACATTGCGATTTCCGAATTTCGTAGTTGGATATGAAGGGTGTCTAATACACTGCAAACCGAAACTAAGAGTTTAATCAAGCGAGTCATCGCTCTCCTAAACGCTGCGGCAGACTTATAATGATGAGCACTGGTCAAAAATGAGAAAATAATGAATCAGTGGGCGGGAAGAAAACTGATGCGTATATAGCTCTTTGAATGATAGCGCTGCCTAAAATCATGGACGTGAAGTGGGAAAGCAGCCGTGTGAGGATATTACCATATCCGGTCTTAACAGCTATGCGGATCATGCGAAAATGGTGTACTGCACCCGTTCGGCTTTTACGACTGACCGCAATTATGCCCGCTCTCGGCGCTCTCTTTCCCGCTCAGCGCTTTACGAAAGCCCGAAACGAGCGGCAACGTAAAATTTCTCGTCTTCAAGCCGCCTCCCAATACTCCCAAAATTCCTCTCGCGTCCCGCGATAATGTTGTCTGGGCCGTAAACCGCTCCTTACAAAAGAGCTCCGCATGTCTGCCACGCAAAAAATGACAATAAGACACATTGCAATAGCTGCCACGGTATTTGTTCCATGAACCACCTCGCGGCGATTCGCTATTCAATAAAATTGGACTTTCGGGGATGGGCGGGATAATTCTTGTTTCCAGCAGGCAGGGAGGGCCGGACGGCCTGAATTGGGGACAACAATGTCCGAATGAAATATAGGGTTTGTCGTTTCAGATCTGTGTGTTGCAGATCTGTTATGCATAGGAACTCAAGTTGTTATTCTGACTCGCACCAGTTCGCAGCCTGACGCCGAGCTGCTCAGGCTCGGGAAAATCAACAATAGCTTTTTTGTTTTTAACATCAGCTTCCCGAGGATGCAACACCCATTCCCCCCAATCCTCTCTCCTCCGAGATGGTTGCCCTCACGCGTCCTTCCTCTTCTTCATTATCACCGCGATACGATACTATAATCTTTGATCTAGGCGATGTCCTCTTCACCTGGTCGGCTTCGACAAAGACTTCTATTTCCCCCAAAGTTCTCCGAACAATCATTCAGTCCACAATATGGTTCAAGTACGAGAAAGGAGAAATATCAGAAGAAGAGTGCTACTCCACCGTAGCACAAGAAATGGGCCTCTCTGCGGATGAAGTCCGCATAGCATTTCAACTCGCTCGGGAAACGCTCACTAGTCGACCGTTCATGGTCGACTTCATCCGTGAGTTGAAACCCGGTCGAAAAATTTATGCCATGAGCAACATTTCAGCGGAGGTAGCACATTTCTTTACAATTTTCATTCCCAGTTGCTCACTAGCCCTTTTCTGTAGGACTTTGCCTTTTTGCAGACGGAATCGTCAGAGATGGATCTCTTTGACTATTGCTTCACTTCTTCTGCCGCTGGCGAGCGAAAGCCCAACATCGGCTATTTCCGACACGTACTCGAACGTACCGGTGCTGATCCAAGCCGTACTATATTCGTTGACGACAAGCTGGACAATGTCCTAGCAGCCCGCTCGTTTGGAATGACGGGCATCCTGTACGACGATTTTGACAACGTCGAGCGAACTATTCGTAATCTCTGCTTTGACCCTTCACTTCGGGGTCAGGACTTCCTAAGGCGCAACGCTGGCCAACATCTGTCGTATACGTCTACGGGAGTCATCATCCACGAAAATTTCGCTCAGCTGCTCATCCTTGAGGCGACCCATGACTCATCCCTGGTCAAGTACACGAAATACAACGGCCCTTTCAACTTCTTCCAAGGTCAGGGAGAACTCACAACGGCTGATTTTCCTTGTGATGCGGACACGACATCCATTGGTATTACGTGCTCTGACCACATGTCCCTCGAGGCGAAACACGATGTCATGGATGCTATATTGGACCTGCGCAACTCCGATGGCATCCCCCAAGTGTACTTCGATTCGTCAAGGCCGCGCATTGACCCCGTGGTCTGCGTGAACGTGTTGACCTTGTTTTACAAGTATGGCCGTGGAAAACAACTTAAGCAATGTTACGCATGGGTGGAATCTGTCCTCCGTTATCGCGCTTTCACGGATGGCACGCGGTATTACGAGCCACCAGAGGCTTTTCTGTAGTGAGTCATTCGATTTTTCTTCTCCAACAGTGTTTCTGACAAATATATTTTAGTTTCCTCACTCGTCTGTTCCTTGTGGCACCCGATGTGCACAAGCGTCTGAGCTCAGTATTCGCTGAGTGCTGCCGTGAGCGACTCGGCATGAAGGGAGACGCCCTGGCCCTAGCAATGCGGGTAGTCTGCTGTAACTTTGCTGGTGTCGACGCTTCCAGTGATCTCCTGGCACTACGGAATATGCAGGAGGTTGATGGGGGCTGGCCTGACGGCTGGTTCTACAAATACGGATCAAACGGCGTTCGCATTGCGAACCGTGGATTCACCACAGCAGTGGCCATTAATGCTATCAAGGGTGCACGGCTGCGGATGAAACGGCCATCGTCCATAACGAACTTGAAGCAAGCGTGGAATGATACGGTAGTCCGGGTACGTTGTGATTTACCCTCATTACCTGATCCTTATGCTCATATCCGGATGCAGATACCGTACAGGCGCAGAGCAGTCCATGATGTTCATCACTGATTCGTCCGGTCGCTAGGTTAACACCGGGCTGGCCCATCAATCTCAACGCTCTATATTACTTGTACGAGTTTCCCCCTTATCATATTTCTCCGTTATTTCGGTCAGCCGCTACATTAAAGTCTACTTTCGTTCTCTGAAATTCGTTTGATGCCCCCTACGGCCATTTGTACGATACTGATTGTATCATGCACTGTCTCTTTGGCTTCTTCATTTACTTTCCTTTCTCTCCTTCGCCCTTCGACTCTTCCCCCTTTGATTTAACTTAAAGCTGCTAGTTATTTGACAATGTATCCACCAACATCCGTCTGCTCTATTCTTACTTACTGTGTTATTGCCCCCCCTCTCCCTTGCTTGTAGCCTATTGAGCTCTTGTCATGCCATTCGTCCTTCGTTAAATTCGTTTTCATCACTAAAAATAATATCTGTGTGGTAGAATTCCACAGATTAATTTCGTCTAGGTTGTATGCCGTAAACGTACTGCGTATAGGTGCCTTGGTACAATAAATGGCGAAAGCCTTTTTTTGCTACCAAATTTATGCTGATATGTATTCATGCCTTCGAGTTTTGCCACGATGTTGACTGGAGTAAGATTGCTGCGTTATGCAGCTGCAAAAAGGGTATTAATTTCCGCTAACGGCACATGTTATATGTAGCAGCAACTTGTTTCGATCAAGTGACCTCGGGGTTATGGGCCCCGCGCGCTACCACTGCGCCATGCTGCTATAAACGTTTCTGACCCTTGAACTAAATATAATAAGCTAATAAGTCCTATAATTTACACTTCATTTACCAAACGCAATGCCACCTTCCTTAACGGCCTGATCGATCAATCATTCTATGGCCATCTTTCCTTCACCTTCACCTTCGCAATAAGAGGATGGAAGTAAACAATGCACCTGTCAACCCTCCGAGGACGCCAACAACTGTCCATCGAGTGTACTCCTCAAAATGCTTTTGCAGAATATTCACTGGTATCTGCGCAACTCCGAAGAATGAATAAAGGACGATGCCAACAGCAAAACTGGCAATGGAATAGGCGAGAAGTGCAACGGGAAGCGATAGGACCACAATGCGTCTCTGGAAGATTTGATTAGAAATGATCCTGAGTAGGGAGAAAAATACATACGGAATGTAACATGAGGCCTTCACCTCCATAAACAGCCCAAGGTTCTACTATGTTTGATGAAACACATTCCAGATCAGACTTGTACTGGAAAAGGGCGACCACACTCGATATCATTGAAAATGTGGCAAGTAGTACCGCAACGAGCCCTGAAATACGCGCAGTGCCGTCCAAGCCCGGTAAAGAAAGGAAAGTCACGGATGCGCTTAATATAATCGCAGCCTGGTAACATCAGGAAAGTGATTCAATGGCTGTGAGAGAAGAACACTCACAACCAGACAAGTACACCCTCCTAGTAAGATCATTGGACCAGCGCTGCGTGCACCGAATAAACCACTTTCCTGGTCCAGGCGAGATGGATCTGCCCTTGAAAGGAAGAGACAGGGGATACCCAAGAAGATCACAGAAACCATAGTATCGAGGAATGTGCGTTGGAAACCCGACCGCGATGGTCGGCTTAGCTTTCCTCTCATCCCAATGTCAGGTAGCGGCGTTTGAGGCCGAAAATGTTTTTGGCGCCATTGTGCTGTAATCAATGACCATCAATATACGAATCAATCGATTTAATGCAGATAGATAGAACTTGCCTACACGCATGAGAATGCGAGAAACCATTCGCGTATGCAACACAGCTTGTATTCCCCCGTCTCCAGAAGATTCTACGTCTTTGGATTAGTGGATGCTCCAACCATGGCATGATTTTTCTAAAAACACTTACCACTGAACGACCGAAGAAGATTGTTAAGTTCCTGGCATTCCGCTTGAGTGAAAGGTGGCGGAAGTTCCCTTTGAGAAGATAATAGGCGGTCTGTAAGGGTAAGGCATGAGAAAAGCTTGGGGAAGGAATGGAGGCTGATTACCCGTCCACGACCAGGTTAACACATCCATTGCATCGGTACGACCATTGAGTGGGAGCGAAACATGAGCAGGATGATCTTCCATGAAGGCCCAATAACGATACTCAATGTCCAATGCTAAAGGAAATGATGCTCAGAGATCGCGCGGTCCGCGCATACCAGACAAGGACGTACCGTCTTCGCCATTCTTTCCATTCCGACGCCTCGTGTTATTCCCATCTCCTTGAGCATCAAAAGGATCGTTTAATACAATACGCTTCTTGTGGTCCACCCAATACTTTACGGGGACAAACGCCTTCGGTTGAACCAGTCCTCTCTTTTTTCGAACACCCTTCGCGTCTGCTAGAGTTCCTTCCTTCAACCATAGTTCATAGCCTGGGGGTGTTCTCGATCCATCGTGAAGGGTTCGATTCTCCAGATAGTGTGTAACCGCGTCAAGCTTCGTAAGGTTTCGAAGATCAATATCAGTAGTGACCCGAAAGGTTGGGTGAGAGTAATAGGTGGTAGCGTCGGGGAGAGCATACTCGATCCAGCCGAGACGGTGCAGGCGAGGACTAGAAGTATGTGAGGGGGTTTTCATTTGGGGCCATGTTATCGATGAATTACTACTCGGATTTTCCGATACGTTGAGATGAGCTGCAGCAGGATGTGAAGGTGAAAGATATGATGTCGGGCCGGCACTTTGCGAGCCTAGAAGCGGCTGATTTTCGCTAACAATGCCAAATCAGTATAGACTCTGAATACATTTTACATATCCATCAGCTTACTCTGTCTCAAGAATGAAACGTTCATCACTGGAAATGATTGATCTAAAATCATTGGAGTCAAAACACTCTATCATGCACAACGAGCTACATACCTCACTGGCGGAGGCTGAGGCTGAGACGTGGGAAAAACAGGCATAGGCAGCAAAACCTGGGCGGCATCAGCCTGTCTACCCGCGACTCCTCGGTTGAGCATCGCATGAGTGTCAGGTCTGTACATGTATGAGCGTTGTCCAAAGTGATAGAACTCAGAGTGACTCACTCAGGCAGGCCGACGGTATCGAGCGTCGAAACATGGATAGAAGGCACAGGATCCGCGAATGGATCTTCCAACGTCCTGTTCAAAAAATGGTTTCAAACACCGAATGTTTCATCACGGGAGAAAGACTCACTGTGCGCTGCTATCAGCGAGTTGTCGGCCAACAGCATCTTTGTTCTGTTGTGTTTGGGTCTCGGACTGAGAAGCCCAAACATCCTGGCTTGAACCAAGGTCGTACGGAACGATGGCCGGCGTGGGAATGGCAATTGCGGCGCGTTCTTCAGCCGCTTTCTGAGGAATCGGCTGGGCGTTGTCCGCTATCTCCGGGGTAGGCATCTGTACGACGACGTCCTCTTCCTTCTTCCTCTGGGGAATGGGGATGGGGTCGCTGGTAGCATGCGTTTCGATAGCGGGAGATGGCATCGCCATTTCTTCAGCAACAGGCAGGGTGGGCGCAGGTGCAGGCACAGGTACGGGCATCTCTGAGAATGCGTAAAACACGCTCGCGTTCTCCGTATCTGCAGGGCCATGAGGTCGAGGTGTAGCTGGATCCGAAAGTTGCTCATTCGAGTTGGACGTTTTGTCATTCGCCACCGAGCCCATGGTATTTTCGGCGATGGCATTCCTCAAAGATTCCGAGTCCGACACAGTCGCAGCAGGAGCTTGAGTGGGCAGTTCGAAATATGAAGGCGCGGCCTCTGTGGCAACGGAATTTTCTGTAAAAGCCTCCTCCGCCTTTGGCTCATACGCTGAGTTGATCGTGGGAGCAGCCTCCACTGATTCAACGCTGCGACTAGCTCGCAAAGAGATCTCGTCAGGCTCTTCTGTGAAGGTATGTCGTCCACTCGCAGAACCAATGATAGTTTCTTGCTGTAGCTCATTCTTTGCTGGCTCGACAACTTCGGCCGGGGTTTCGGTTTCAGTGGGAGCCGTTACAACCTCAGTGAGAGGCGTGGGTCCTATTTTAGACTGCAGCATTTCGCGAACATCTTCCGCCGTCGCGGCAGCTTCTCTCGCGGGTGATTCTGCAATTGGGCTAGGCACGGGGGGAGTGGGAGCGGGAGGGACTGGAGTGGGTGAAGTATCGACGCTGGGCCTCGGACTGGTATTGCTTGCTTCAGAGGCCGTCGTAGCAACCGAAGATGAACGAGGCCGGCCAGTTGAAGTCTGGGATGACTTCTGAGGTGCAGGAGGAATTCCGGGGCTCGAGGTTCGGCTGCCACCTAATGAGAGGACTGAGGACGTCCTACGTACTGCGGCCCCCCATTTGCCACGAATGGACTTTGAATTGGCAGTGGTAGTCATGTCCAGTAAAGAGAGACGAGTTGAACAACGTTATAATTTGAACTAGATAATGGAGACTGTTAATAAGGGCGAGGATTGTGGAATAGAGTCCAGAGTCGTGGAAGCAGGCTGGAGGTCAGAATCCATATCTAACACGAGTAATCATACACGTTCATTTCCGCAACACTGCATACCATTCACTAAACTTAGACCTGGTACACGAGCGGTTATCGGTAATCAAGGGCTTGGAGAGTTCTGTATACAATCTGGTGGAAAAGGCCTCGTTGTAGAGTCGTGGCTGATGTAAATCATGTGTGCGCAACGTGAAGGAGCCACCGAACAACGCAGGCGTACCGGCATACCAACATACTCAACACAGCTGAGCGCATCAGATTGACAAGCAATGACGCTAATTACTCGCTAGCAACTCCAGTCATGCACAAGGCGCAGCTACCGTTGAGATTCTTGAGGCAGATTATTATCCAAGGAATATGTGTAGTTGGATGTGCCCCTGGCCGAGAGGATAACAATGTAGCAGGTAGACAAATGCTGAGAAATGCTGAGAAAGGGCCATTGTGAAGGACAGAAAACGTAAGTAGATCCCAGTCACATCATCGAGGTCTGACTTTGCAATTGCATACAGCAGAATCAAGCGTTTGATTTCGGATAAGTAATACAAAAACGACTTCGCATTATTATCGAGTTCTGTAAATTAGATGATAGAAGTATCGCACACATTGGAAGGTTGGCGTTGCCTTCATGTTATATACCCAATTTCTCCAAGAATGTATTAATCGTTGACCAGTAACCTGGCTGTGTCCACGTATCAGCTAGTAGGAAGAAGGTTTGGTTGGTGAGCGATGGAAAACGATGATCACCAGCAACATACCGTGCGTTCCTTTCGATATACTCTTAAATAGATCGCGACCATCTTCTGCCTTCCTTCCTCCACCATCGGATGGTGATTTGTCGTCAGTCGACTTCTTATTTTCCCCGCGAGTCGATGCAAGTTCCCAGAGCTTGAGCATATGCGATTCCGGAACCAATTCGTCATCCTTACCCGAAAGCATTAGAATGGCAACACTCTTGGGTATTTTGGTTATTCGTTTGTATGACTCCCATTTCTGATGAATGAAAAGCCTGAAGTGTCGTATGTATGGAATCTCCTTTGCCACTAGAGGGATGGATAGAAACGTGTTCTCTAATATGAGCCCGGAGATCTTCAAACAAAGTGAGAACATATTCATCCGTCGTCAAATCGACACATACTTTGTCCGGATTTCTACTGGCCAGCCACAACGCCAGGGCCCCGCCTAGACTATGCCCATGGAGAATCTTGATGAAACCGTTAAGATACTGTGCGACATTATGAGCTGATAGACGCACGATTGGATACTTTGAGAGCACTGGATCAGTTAAAACATGATCAAGTGCTGCTTGAGCATCTCTTTGAAGTCCTGGCCAAATGCGAGTGTTAACAGGACAGTGTCACGCGTGTTATGGCGCACCCTTCTCCGACGCTCGTCCACTTGAACGTCCATATCTGTAATGAAGCGTTAAATATGAACGGGACACTGAAGCAAGAAATGTATATATACCCCCGATAAGATACTATCAAGGCATCACATCCGAGTCGAACAAACTGCTGTCCGCTATAAGCGTAATGGTAACCATTCCCATGGAACATAATGACAACAGCGCGAGGGACTGATGGGGAGGTTGAGATTGAACAAGATGATATCTGCATACCGGATGAACAATGTCGGAGATTTGAATAGCATTTCAGGGTATCACCTTGGAATTCCTTGACTCTAAAGTACGAGAAAGCCTCGGCTTAGAGTGGCGCGAGGCGTGCGCATGGAGGAGGTGGCATCTGATAGTCTCGTTGTCGATAGTAGTAATGGCTAAGGTTTCGCTCTGCGACAATGAGATTAGCTTTTCCAGGAGAACACCATGTAACAGGAAACCTACATCAACGTTCTTAGGAAAAGAAAAGTTCCGGTCTATAGAATTGTAAGAATAAAGAACACCGTTGCCACAATACACACACACACACACTTCGTTCTGCCTTGGAATCAAAAGAAGCCGGGTAAACCAGCAAGCACTGACCATGGCGCATGAACTACGGGGGAATGGTGAGTATAATT
>JAACJN010000251.1:0-65059 GCA_013368555.1 Collybiopsis confluens | reverse complement strand
TCTTACTATTCTTTGTACTCAAGTACCGTCCCTTCAGGCTTCAACAGTGCTAGAAAATCTTCTTGGGCCTCTTGCAGGGCACGTCTCTTGTGAGCTCTGTAAGTATTCTATCAGAGAACAAGTCGCCAAGATTGTTCTCGAGTGGGAAACTGTAAAGGTTTGATTTATAATCCATTTATCCCTCGTTCGAATGGTTTTTCTTACCTTCTCTGCCTGTTACAGGTTACGATTTAATTTCTCGGTTTCATACATACAGTTCCGATTTGAACGTTCGCGTTTCAAATGTATTTCGCTCTATCCGCTGTGTTCTATACTCCCGGGTTTCCTGTATCAAAAATATGGGTTTGTACAAAAGTTATGATTGCCTGTATGATGTTGTTTCTGAATGTTCATTCCGGGCGTAGTAGTTGATGGCGAGGCAAGGGAGAGGGTCTCCACAGATATCTGTTACTCTATCGTCATCCTCATTGGTCCCTCTGAGTCCCTCATCAATGACAAGCAATTGAGGTCATTTTTTCCACTCATTGTTAGTGCTGCTGCAGAACTGATTGTTAAAATTTTACAACAACGAAATTCTTTTCATGGCTTCTCACTCAAATAAAAGTTTGTTGAAAAATGTGAAGATGCTATAGTATCTTATGTGCCTGAGGAGGCCTGAGGAGACCCTGGGAATCCTACAGTACCCGGGGAATGTATCTAAAGCTTGGGACACCTGGGAGTCTTGGGCAGTCTAGTTTAACCTTAAGGGTGCCTAGGTGTAGACTCATATTCATAGGCTGCTGAAGACACAAGTGTTTTTCCAGATGCAGCTTTGCCGGATGTTTACAAGAGGGACGATAGCTCCATGGGCCAAGCCATGAGGATTTTTTGGCCTGTCGACACGGTACATTCCTGTAGTAGCATCTATGTCCTTGAACCTGGAGAACCAAGCGACATAGACCAACGGCTCGGTGGGCCATTCAGGAGGTGCGCGACCAGGGAATCCGTCGTGACTGATTAGGGATGGAAGTTGAAATATGATTTGAAGCCTTGCTACACGGCAACCTAGAGATGGAAGGGTCAGACCGAACAAAGACAATAAGCGGCACAATCCTACCGTCAACACCGTTAGATTCAGCCTTGTCTGTATCAAGGAGGATAGCGGTGTCGAATCGAGATGTGGCGGCTCGTTTCCAAACCGGAATACTTTTAAGCGTTTCTTGGAGTCCATCCGGATGGTCATCGACCGCATGAGGACGCCTAATCTTGACCTGATGCCAGACGTCCAGAGCAGTGAAAGGGAGAGTCCCTTGAAGGGCCTGATTTTTGGAAACTTGCTGGTTTACAGGAAGGAGAGAGTTGAGGAAGAGCTTTAGATGGGGTATGAAGCTTGGAGCTGCATGAGAGGTTACGATTTTACTCAAAGACTTTTTTGGTTCTCGCGGGTGCTTCGCAAGGAAAATGCTGGGAATAGCTGGCTTTGCATTGGGAGTTCGAGGTACGGATTTATTTGGCGTGATTTCATCACCTTCCTCGTCACCGTCTTCTTCATCGTCGTCTTCATCACAAGCTCCATCTTCATCGCTGTCTCTGACATTGCCGTCATCGGCACCATTCCCAGCTTTGTCGCCGCCCAATTTGTCCTTGTTAGAACTTCCGCTCCCATCAGGAGAAAATTCTTGCTCGAGCCACGACAGATAAAAATCATATGAGGCAATCTTTTCGCGCCTAGATAGCCATGTGATCATCTGGGGGAATGGATCCCTTTTATTACTGGCCCTCCAGCCCTCTTTAGCAAAGTCGATATGGAGGCGTTCGAACATTTCTGAGCTGTAGTTGTCTGTCGTCCCTAGCATCTGAATGGATTCAATGTAATGTAGCAGAGCATGAAACTTTGGTATGTTAAAGGCTTCTCTGGTTCCTTGGGCAATGAAGTAAGACCGATACCGATGCCATGTTTTGAGGTCAGCCTTCATGTATTCGAGGGTGTCATGCTCATGGGAATGATATTGAGCAAGATAGGCAAAGTGGAGTAGGCTCCTGCAAGCTATGATGCCCTTGGTGTGAATTTTCCCGATGAGGCAGGAGAGGAGGATTTGAGCCATCTGCTTTCTTTCCGACCCCGTAACTTGAGATAGTTGTGATATCCCCTTTTTGAAATGCCGAACTCCAAATGTAGGTGGAAGTGCGCTTGCTCTTTTGTCCAGCTCCCCCTCACCCATCAACCCTTGAGTCCACAAGATGAGATAGGGAATGACTCCCAGATATAGCTGATGCAGCACGTCAGGAGCCATGGTGCGGTGTATATCGCTAAGAGGGAATCCGACCCAAAACGGCTGATATACCGCCCCCGATACATCATCCTCCATACACAGCTCATGTGCAGCCAGTTGGGTAGAACAGCTGGAGTAAGCGTCTTGAATGATCTGCTGGGTCCAAGCCTGTTTCCGGGGGATCCCAGGGGTAGGCAGCTCAAGCTCGTCGGCCTTTCGCCTGCACCTTGGACACGTTCCGGACTTGGTGCAGGTCACCAGACACTGCTCTGGATAGTCCGCAACATAGACAGCGAGAATGGGATAAACCCTCCTCACTGCCCCATCCCCACCCACTAACTCTAGCCCTCTCCCCTTAGGATCCCCTGCTTCCTTTAGAGGTTGAAGAACAGCTGCCATGGATCTGTGAAAGATTTCACGCTTGCGGAGTCTAAGCGAGTCTGGGGACAGACCTGTTTTGTCGGGTTTGTCGGCAGACAGATAGGCAATGAGTACACAGGCCCTAGAGCCAGGTTTGCGCCTTATAGACTTGGGAATGTTTCCTAGTGTGAGATATACGGGGTAGGCTGCCAGGCCCCCAGAGAAGAGAGTCAGCTGGGTTTGGTCGGATGCGTAATCACAGGGGCTATGGTCGCGCCCTCAGGAACAGCTTCCTGCGTCAGATACTGTTAGACAAGTGGTAAGGTGTAGAACAGGACAGACAGAGTCCTACCTGTGCCGCATTCCAAAGACCCCCTGTCCACATTTCTGAATAGATCCTGTTCTCGTCAGTCTCCTCCTCTCTTCTGAAAAGCTTCGCAGGTTTGTATACGAGGTGTTCGGCAAAGGCTGGACTGCCCCACAATCCTTTGATGGCTTCGACGGGGTCTCGATAGCGGACGGTGAAATGTTCATGAGGGCGGTCCTTGAAAGAGAACTTCTTGACGGCCCAATGCCCCCGTGGCTCTGGAATCTCGTCGATGATCTTGAGCATGGACCTTGAGTGGGTGAAGGAGAGACCAAGACGCTCCTTGACCTATCCAGCGTAAGAACGAAAAGAAAAGTAAGGCACAGGAAGCAACTTACTTCGGGAATTTTCAAAAGACGGTCGAAGGAGTTTTGAGGTATTTTTTCTTTGATCGCCCATTGAGCTATCTCCCAATCCAAGCGGCTACCGAACGGAAGATACGGCTGACCAGTTTTCTTTTCGGGATGAAAAATAGACTTCCAACGTTCGTGAGCGGTGGGTTCATGCCCTATAACTGCACCTGCTGTCGGATGCCATTTATAGACCCATGAATCTTCATTACCAGTGAACAGCGCGTGTCGGATGCTTTGGAATGCTGAGTCTCGGGTACCTCCTTCTTCAGCATCTTCCATATCTGTATCTGGCAAGAAATCGAAAACCTCCGCCGTATCCTGTAATTCCACATCATCCAAATCTTGCATAGTTGTGTCACCGATAGACTGCTCGGAGTCTATGCCATCTTCCCCTTGTCTTTGATCGCCCTTTAAGTATTCACTGGAGGTGCTCCCCTCACCATCTGAAGGGCCGTCGGGAAGGTCGACGTCCATACCACACTCTGCTTCCCGTGCGGTACCATCCACTATCGTGGATTCGAGAGCCTGTGAGGCAGGGAGGCGGGAGGACGATGCTACCTCTACAATGTCCGAGAACGCCCTCGCGATTTTGAGCTTCTGTTCAAGAAAGCATCTTCGGTGCTCATCATCGTTTCTCTGTCGCAAATGTGCAGTCCGATCCTGGGCTCGCCTGAACGTCCGATTGCAGACGAAGCATGGAAAAGGCATTAGAAATACAGCAATATATTTTCAGGACACGACTATGTCAAGTTTAGAAAAGCCGCGTAAGGAAAGACAAGCGGATTACTCACTAGCAATATGTCGTTAGCAACTTTTTTGAAGCGGAAGGACGGAAATCGATGAGAATTAGAGATTTCAGGAGGATATAGCACTTTGCAAGTTGGTTCTCGTCCACAGGGAGCCGGCACCAAGCTGCCACGCGAGCCGAACGGGTAGTACAGTAGTTTGAGGGAGTGAAGTGTAATAGAAGGGTCCAAGTCTAGATATCACCAAGGGTCATTGTCGATTGCGGCCCAAAAGGCGATGAGTAGGTTCCTGTCCGCTAGAACAAAGAGTTCAAGTTCATACGACTACCGTCGTTGAACGCCGCCCACGACCGTGGTGACAAAGAACAGAGGTAAGGGTCCAAGTATAGAGAGTGGGTTCCTGTCCGCTAGAACAAAGAGTTCAAGTTCATACGACTACCGTCGTTGAACACCGCCCACGACTGTGGTGGTAAAGAACAGAGGTAACGGTTCACGCCGGATCGGCGCGATTTCCATTTTCGACCATCACCAAAATATATATTTCTGTAGCTACTCAGCCGACCCAGAAACGTCGAAACAAACTGACTTTCCCGAGTGCTCATGATACAATAAAAATCTCTGGTATTGGGACTGTACAAATATACTACAAAAACATGGAGTCATGACAATGGACGTTAACAAATTAATCACAGAAGAGAAGTCAAGTTGATATGCCGGCCCAGGATGCTTGATTTGTCCGGGTGCGGACCATTTCAACCAAGTCATCGCGAATGGAGATTAAACTATCAACGGGGAAACCAGCGGGAGGTACCCAAGGACGACCGAGTGAGCCAATGACAAGAAACATAGCCAGATGGTCGGAGGTAGACTGTCCAAGAAGATCCCTCTGTACCATCCAACATACAGGGCAGCAGCAAGTGCTGACACTGTCCGCTGAACGGATATACTAGAATGCCACATCAGTAATTAAGCAATTCAAGATCTTCGAACACTTACATTGCGTGATTGTCATACACATATTCCAAGAGCGCAGCCTCAACATGGACAACCGCAGACTGAGCGACGGCCCAAAGTCTACCGACAGGCTTCCTGTCTGCCCCTGCCATCCGACATGAGTGAGAATCGTGGCTGCGTCTTCCTCCGTACAGGTATTGGGAGCACTGGCTACCTCAAGACAAGTTATTTGTAGAGTTTTGTGACACAGATATTTGGATACATTTTACCCAGCGATATCGCGCTGAGTACCAGCTTGTGACCTTGGTAATAGCTTGTATGACCCGAAGATAAGAGAGACTGTTTCGAAATTGGGGGCTGGCAGTAGAATTTAGTCAATAGCACCCATGTGAAACAGTCAAGTATTTACAGCCTAGTAGCGTTGAGTCGAAACTAGCTGAGGCATCAAATAGATGCACCCCTTTGCGTTTTTCGGCCCTTTATCTCTGTCTCTTGTTAGCTCGAAATGAGACAAAACCGGGTTGAGGCATACCGGCTGCAGCTATGGCCTGATGCAAAGTACTGACGCGCAACGAAAATATGTACACCCAAACTGGGTGTAGTTGGTGCAGGGAAGAGACGAACGCTAAGAACATCCGGGTATTCAAATCCGGTTTATCGGAGACGCAGACCTCTCTGCCTGCGTCCTCCATCTGTATCCAGAGAAATTGAAAGAGCGCAATCCAATTGCTCATGTTTGAGGCTCCTAAATGAAACTCCACCCTAAGGCGATTCGTCGAATAGACCGTACTGTTGGTCTCCGACATGAATTTCTTGACTAAAATGAGTTGGGAAGGGTCGAGTTTAAGATGGAAAGAGCGCCCCTCAACGACTGCAGGGTGTCGCAAAATATCCGGGAGACACTCCTGAAGGATGGTGAATGGTGAATGCCCGCCCCAGAATTCTCGGGACTCCTTCAATAGTTGACACATCCGGGCCGCAACACGTCGATGAATAAAAAGCACAAGCAAGCTGATCCAGTATGAAGGATCCTGGTTCGGAGTAAGCCCAAGATGGCTAACAATATCGAAGATATCTTGAACGTGAGCGCTAGTATCGCGGCTGTTCCGGTAAAGTTAGTAGTTCCGAGCTCAGTAGTAACCAGAGGACACTCACCAGGAATAAGTTGACCACCTTTTAGAAGTCTGGCTCCCCTCGCCGAGTCAGGCCTGATGACTTGTTCAGCAGACTCTCCCTGATTTTCTCCACAGGGGGTGGAGAGGTTGAGTCTGGATATTGCTTCTTTACACCCAGAGTATACGATGCACTTTACAACATCATAGTTTATCGTCCCCGCAATAGCGTAAGAAATCTCCGAGCAATCGACATTAAGTAGGATTGCCAGGGTGTCCTGCCAATTGGTATCCTCGCCTTGTTCGTGCTGCAGCGACCATGTAGTCAACGCTTTGGGGCCTGTGAGGAGAGAGGACAGCAAGATGATATCGTTGGCCACAGTACTGCTAATAGGCTGGTCAGTCACCATGCCTTGCGCGGTGGAAAGGAGCAAGAGGAGTCTTGCGTGAGAAGCATTACTATGCCGACTGATGCGACTCGGCCCGAGACATTTCGCGTCGTCACAATGAACATGAAGGATATTGAATACGATTTTAATACACAAATTATGGGAAGTCTTATTTTACCCTCACCTTCGCCAACGATAGGCCCGAATCCTCCATGATTTCGTACGCCAATCTCAGGCGTTTCCCTACCATATCGCTGGCAAACTTCAGCTTGGGTGAAGTGCAATCGCTCCGAACTGAGCCGAACTCAAGAACATGCAGTAAATGCCAGAGAATATGCACGCCACAATCGTATGAGTTGTGTTGAAATGGGACCTGCTAGTGTATTTAGCTTTGTTCAAGTTGAGATAGGCACTTACCTTTTGGTGAGGTTCACATTTCCATTCCGTGTATGCTTGGTTGCTCAGGCAAACTTCTTCTCCTCGTAGATGTCCAAGAACCTGCGCAAGCCACATTAAAACCTGCGAAAAGTCAGTTATCCCAACCACCGTGTTTAGCATTGCCCATACCAACATGATCGGAGTATTTTCCTTCAAATGGATCGGTTTTTTATAGTTGCCATAGTAAGTTTCAGAAAAACTGTCGTATATGTCTATCCTCTTGTCCGGAAAATTTATGCAGGCCGAATACCAGTGGTGATTATTCTCATTGATTGGAATAAAGACATTTTCCCAGCTCTGAACGCCCTGCTTTCCCTACGATTTGATTAGCATCGTCAACATTTGAGGAAATTTCTATGCTTCACCTGTGCAGTGAGGCACCAGCGAAGGACTTTTTGCTCATGTTCGGGAGTTATTATACCGGTTCTGGCTCGAACGCAACGATGGTCTTGGAAAAGAAATCGGCCAGCGAACCAGGTATTGAGACCCAGAGTCTTCCGTGAAGTGGATGCGGAGCACCACTTCTTCACGAAGTAGTTGATGACTTCATCATCTAGCCACTGACCTACCCCAAGAGTGCGAAGGTTTCGAACATACAGATGCTGTATCAAGTGTCTTGAATTGTGTTCCTGCAACAAAGCCATTAGACTGAGTTCATACCGTCAGTCCTCAAACAGAACCGCTCACCGAATCGACCATCATCTCATCCAACTTTGTGCTCGTCTCCTTAGGGTGCGAATCCAGCCAGTGACATAGTTCATCCTTCATCGGCGTCAATAATTCCAGTACGTATGAGCCCAGGTGATAATAGTTCTTGAGGAGCGTAGGGACATGTCAGGAAAGCATTAGCCAAGCGAAAATAAGGCGGATGACTCGAATATTTGAGTCATAAAATTCAGGTATATATCCCTCGGATCGTATCACATATTGCGGTACAACACTACAGATGAGGCATCAGAAAAAAACAAAGAGAGGTGAGCAATTTGTAGACATGCCATGTCGAGAGGTTGAAAAACAATTCTAGGTTTTTCCTTGATAAGAAAAGGCTACAGCTTCCTCTGGAGGCACAGAAGCACCACTTTTACAGGATGAAGCGCATCCGTCAAAAAGGATTGTCCGGTATGAACAAGCTCGGGTTTTGATGGAGGTCATTAGCTCACAGGAAGTAGGCGTCCCCACTGCAAAGGTTAGGCATCCCAAGGCGACGCTTGCGACTCCGAGGACAACCCCTATTCGCGCCGGACTGTCTCGTCAGTATACGTGGAGCGACTTGGATGTCCTTTTCAGAGCAAACAGTCATACCGTGCCTAACTTGAATGGGCCTGGAAACGCTACTCAATGGCCCAACGGTCCCCGAGGATTGAGTCGTCAATATGCCTATGGTGATCTGAGCGAGCTTTTCGACCAAGGCGGTTAAGGAGCAGTTGGAGGCCAATGTCATGCGCATTTGTTGCACCGGAGCTGGAGGCGATTGCGGAGCGAAGGCGAAGGCGAATGTAGTCGGTGGGAGCTGTAGCGGTAGGAAAGATTTACTAGATTTGTGTCGCAATTAGAATTTTAGAACGGATTCAAGAATGAACATTTTCATGCATGTTAGTGCAATGCAAGAACACTGTTGTCTACCAGGATATAGAGGATGTAAAGACAAAGATAGCAGCACGAAACAGCGCAAACGGATTGAATATGTTAACCCCTAGAATACTACGCTCGATCAAACTCGCCGAGGAAGAGATGGAACCCACCCAGAGTGTTATACACGCATTGTACATAGAATTTTGCCAAGCTCAGCTCCCACTCCTTCGCTTCATGTGCAAGGTTCGTCAGATCCATGTTCATGCCCCTGCACCAGATGTCAGGTTTCTCCCCAGGCCACGTATCAAGGAGTTTCCAGAAAGCCTTCAGTGCTTTGTACCTCTCCACCCAATCTACTGCGGTAAGACCAACGTCAAATACGTCTGAAGGGGGGCTTGGCCGTCATATCCCAAGGTTTCGGCAACAAGACGAGTTCTATAGCGCCCGTGTTGGTGTAGGTTGGCGTCAAGCTCGGCGAGAGAGAGAGTTGGTCTTGCTGTTGGTTTGGAACGGTCCAGCACTGCGTCTACATGGAACAGCTCGTCGCGGAAATTGATCAATGACAGCTCACGGACTAGACAGCGTGCGGTAAAAGGAATGAAAGAGGTGTCAACCTCGGGCGGGTGAAAGGGTTCCTGTGGGTCATAGGACCGCATTGTCTCTTCAACAAGGTTTCGGGCATCCACCATCGCTTGAGTCTTTGCATTTACGATAGCGCCATCCTTCGGCGGCTTGATGTACATGTAAGAGAGAACCTTCCGCCAAACCTCGGCTGACTGCGGAGATCGTTTTTGGGAGAGACGGTGTAACCAGGCAGGTCTGAAATGCTGCCACATGTAGAAAAATGCATTTTGACGCGCAGGATCCTCAGTCCCAAAGAAAAGGCCAGGATCCGGGACAATTGTGGTTTTTTTTTGTTGCCTCGCTTGCTTCCGGTCAATCGTGCTGTTAACATTTGCCCAGGTCTCTATTGCGGGAGAAGCCAGGTCATCGTCTTTTGGGAGGTCCCCGAAAGGGTTCCTTTGCTGTTTGGGGTCTGGCAGTGTTGTCTAAGCACGCTGTATTGAAAATGTATTATAACTCACCATTGACCGCTTTGCGACGAATTCTCCGACGAGAATGATGCGGGCGTTCTCCCATTTGCCGTGATGAAGAAGGGTGGACCAAACTTGAGCTGGCTGGTGAAGCAGTAGGGCATGTAATGCGACCGAGTTTTGTAACGTCATAGGATGAAGCATAGGCACCTTCAATATGAAGGTTTTCGAAAGGGCTGGTAGAAGCAAAGCAGTTTATGGAGGCTTTTCGTATAGCAGCAAATTTGGTATCGGATCCCGCTTGGCTGCTAAGCAAGGGATGATAGGGAGGAACGGCAGGGGCAAGTATAACCTCAGGGGGCTGAGCAAAAGCGATTGGCGCTATGCTGTATATAACCTGTCAATCAAACGCGCTCCATGGTCGCAGGTAAAACACCGGGAGCCCCGCCCTGAAGAGCAGACGTGCGTCCGTATCCTGCCAGACAAAAGAGCCCATTTTGGTGAGATCTACAGGACGCGGGGAATCGTCGAAAAGGGAAGATTGTTCGGTGAGTCTGTAGTAATCGAGAATGGCTTGTACTGTCAAGCAACTTCGCTGTACTTCGGACAGGCCTCGTTGTAAATCGCGAAGCGAAGAAGCCGTGCGGCTAATGCGATTGAGGCATATCCAGACGGTGTCGAAGAGCTCTTGAACGAGCTTGGATTCGCGGCTTGAAGAAGCCTCGGGAAAAGAGGCCTGAGTCAATTCGAGCAGTGCGTCCACCTTTTGCCGAAGAGCTGCTGCAATATCTTTTCGAACTACCCCTTCTCCCCCTGTGTCCCTCCCAAGCTAAACTCCAGATCACCGGCAGCAAGATTCATCCAGAGAAGGTCCCCCTCCCAGGTCCCCCCGGTGGTCTCTTCGATATGGCCGAAAAAAAAGGATATGATGGGTTGAAGGGCCACTGGATCGGGTCATCAGGGCCGTAGCGAGCGTCTTGGCGGCGGTAAAGGTCCCGAGTGGATCCCGAAGGAGGATTGGGAAGATAGCAGCAGTTTGGCGATGTAATGAACTCTCGAGTTCGTTCGAGGACAGCCCCGCAAATTCCGTCGCTGTAGCTGAGCCCATTTCCATCATGATGCATATGGCCTGTGTGAATGAGTCTTGCTAATTTCGATAGCGAGGGGATCTCAGTGGAGATATCGACCGTAGTAGGGACCGCGCCTATCAAAATGAAAACAAAGTCAATCAGCCGCGGCATGTCGATTTAGGACTGATTGGCTCTGAGTCGACATACAAAACGCAGCATCCACCCAATCTAACAATAGAAGACCGTTATCAATCTGATAGCCGTAACTTGAGAGCTTATTAAACGTACTCTGTGATTTTGGAGCGTTACGCAGAAGATCTTCGCTGGTAAGGTTGAGACTGGCGCGAGTCAGCGTAGAGGCGAATGATGGTTGTAGAACGTACCTCATTGTTGGTGGGGTTTTTTTTTGTGGGAGCTCAACTAAGAAGATTAGGAGCGACAGAACCACAAGCGTGGTAGCAAAATTTTGAAGAGGCTCAACTAAATAGATTAGGAGCGGCACGACCACAAACGTGGTAGCAAGGTGAAGGTATTGATTAGCGGCACTTAGCGGTAGAAAGGCAAGTGGGCCTAGAGCACGTGAAAATTCCACGTGACTCATTGGCGCCTATAACGACGTTGGTGTGCTCAGGCTTCAGCAGCAGGCGCCCGTTGCAGCAGCTTCTCCACCACGTTCGTGGTCGGAACCTCCTAATCTTTTTAGTTGAGGAACACTGCCCGCAAAACATCTATGCCGGGTAAGCTCTCCTCTTCTTCCGTTGCGTTTGGTTCTCTATGCCAGGACTGCAGCTCCCAGGGTACTGGATGCTGTAGGTGATCAACCCGAGGGTCCGCCCTTGGAACTGGTTGGTCTTGATCGTCTATTTCATCCGGTTACCCTTCACTGCACCCTAAGCCATTTTTCTTGTCGGCTCTCCCCGCCCCATTGCTGACGCCCTTTCTGTGTAGTACGGTCAGGAAAGGAATTCAGGCTTTACAGCATAGCTCCGGGCTTACCTGTTCAACCCAACACGGGCTTCGACCTTCACGCTGCATTGGACGACTGCAAGGATGGGTCCATCGGTTTTTCCAACGATGCTCTCAGCGAAACGTCTGACCTCACAGACCTCTCTTCGCTCACCGACCTTGACGAACTGGAACGCCAGCTGCGGGCTCCTTTAGATGCCCCTCAGACCTCTTGGGCCGATTATCTGCCTTCTTTCGTGAAGCCGTTTGTCGCGAAACTGGAGGAGCTTTATGAAAGGGTGGAGGGAGAGGTTGACGCTGCAGACAAAGAGTTGGTTGCGGGTGTTGGAGAAGAGGAAATAGCCACCCCCGATATAGGGAAGAAGGCTCGGAGGAAGCGGCATAACGTTCTTAAGAAGCAGAAGCGACGGACTAAGCGAAAGCTGGAGCAAACCGAGCTGAAGACCGTTTTGAAACGCATAACTCGCGTTCGTTTGGGCGAAGCGCAACAGCTCAAACTTAGCGATAACTTCGTGACGGAAAAGCTCCCGGTTAATGCATCGGGCTGGTCGGGCCTGCGTCTTGCTTTGGAAAGGATCGTTCCTGAAGCTTCAGATTTGTTGGGGGATTCGTATAGCATGGAGCTGGTGAATTGGGGAGGAAGGTAGGTTGCTATTTTTCTTCATACCTTTCCCATCCTTATTCCTTATTTTCTCTAGGGAACAGATTGCTGTCGTGGACAAGCAAGGTCGCATCATAGCCGTACTTGCTGGATGTCCTCGTGGCGACGATTGGTCTCTAGTGGTCGAAGAGCTTACCGAAACACTCGCGGGTCTCAGGGATAAGCTGACGTTTAGCGACAAGCAGAAAGAGCATAAACGTGGTGAATTTCCGTCGGTGTCCGTTGGTACATCCTTCGGTGGGGGAAGCAAGGTGACTCTTCCCTTCGACCTTCTTTACGAGAAAACTGACCCATTCTCCAATTTCAAGAAGCCCGGAACGATGGCTTTCTACGGCGAATCCAACCGCCGTATCCTTACATCCGTCGTTACAGGCCCCGCTTTCAAGAGGCTGGTTGGCTTTGCGAATTGTAAGCCCTTTTCAAAAGCTCAGTTGCCTTCACATTGAAACGCAACTTTCCAGCTGTATTTCGCTGCTATGCTGCAAGTGCATTCTGTTTTTACGAGGAAAATCTAAACGCTCTCTTCGCTTCGGACAGCAAGCTTGTCCGCTGGTTTACAGGCGTCTTTGCCTGTGTATCGTTCAACCTAGGACCTAAAACCGTCACTTGGCCCCATACCGACTCGCACAACCTGGCATTTGGCTGGTGCTCCATCACTGCGTTAGGGAGTTTCAACCCTGACCTTGGTGGGCACTTGGTCCTTTGGGATCTCGGGCTCATCATACGTTTCCCTCCAGGTTCCACCATCCTCCTTCCTTCTGCCCTATTGACCCACTCCAATCTTCCTATACAAGATGGGGAGACCCGATTCTCCATCATTCAATACACTTCGTCCGGTCTTTTTCGATGGGTTTACAATGGGTTTCGTTCGGACAAAGACTTCGAATCCCAAGCTACTCCGCCTGAAAAGAAAAAGAGAGACGAGGATAGGGAGCGGCGGTGGGGAAACGGCTTCAAAATGTTCACTCATTGGAACGCCCTTTGATCCTTCATTAACCCCAATGAATCTCTCTATGCTGCTTGGATGGGACTTCTCCTTTGTGGTTTCCTAAGCATCTGCGATCTCATTTTCTTCAACCGGCTTCTGTCTGTCTATCTTCTTGTTTCTAACTTGAAGGGTGCTTCATAGAAAAAAAAACCTAACCATAGCTACGGAGATATGCGAAAATTCATACATGTGTCCCCTCCCGTAACTGTGTGACTCGTGGCCACACAAACCTTGTTCTGTCTTTTTTTAGAGGCAGCCTATTTAGTATGCCTGTCTTGAATCTCAAGGCAACACTCAACCGCTTATGTCCGATATCGATGTTAAGATATCAATGATAACTTCGCCGGCGGCTTCTCTCTAGGAATTGAACATTTGGCCTGTCAGCCTTGCCGAAAATCCCCAAGCTATGTATGCTGGGATGTGCAGCCTACTGCACGTTTATGCGCCGGTCCCGGTATGAAAATTCCTTTCCTGTATGTGGGTTTGTCATCAGTTTCAAAACATTAGGCTTCTCAATTCACTTTTTGAAGCTGTTTGTGCCACCGGTTTTCGAAATTGTAGCTCAACCGGCACTTTTGCAAATTTTACACAATTAATGACTCAAAATGGGTCCTGATGCCCAAGATCCTTTTCTGCGATTGCTAGATTGCTAGATCTCAAAGCCCGTAAGCGTGCCCCAAATTATCTTTGCATCAGATTTTTTTTTCCGTATTTAAGCACCGCCTCTTTTCAAGCACCATTTCTTTTGCCCTCCCCCTCTTCCTTGATTTCTCGCTGCACCAGCTTCCGATGAGTACCCCAAGTACCGATAGCTACGCGCTCGAAATGTTGCTAAGGCTTGCCCGATCTCGAGGCAACGTCGTTAGTTCCCTCGTCGAAAGCCACAGCAACACGGAGACCATCTGCACCCTGCTTGACGCAATATCTACCATTCTCTATACCGGCTCTATTCGCGGCGATCCTATCATCAACGCGGTTGGATATGTTCGATCTATGAACAACGTCTCAAAAATGATATTCGCAACCAACCACGCCCCTAGCTCAGAAGGCTACCTCGGGAGGGAGGAGGCTATGGAAGGTGATGCTGAGAGAGGAAAGTACCTTTTAGAATCGTTCGGCGGCAACGATATGTAAGTGGCATATTCCTTGACTGCGATAGCTGGTACTAATGCTCAAATCCCTCAGCATCAAAGCCCGGGGAGACTTCAACGTTCAGCTCCAAAAAGTTGTGGATATACTTCGCTATCTCATCAGTCTTGACGGGAATATGGGTCCGGAGGTGTCATGGAGGTTCCAGTGCTTTGAGGCTCGAAGCTGCTCAGCCAAAGTCGGTTACCGGCTGAAGATGCTCATCGACTTCTATCAAAATGTGGATCCCTTTCAGCTTGTTTCCGAGGCTATAGAGCCCATTTTTTTCATTTCTCAGACCGTCGAATGCTATCTCAACACCTCCAGCTGGATCCTCTTTTCCACTCTTGCAAAAAATCTGAACTCTCCAACGCCTCTTCACAGCCTTGCCGCCAACATTGACCGGTACATCTTCCACGTTTCCTCTAAAAATGCGCGCTCATGGTGCACGCTGTTCGGACAAGTCTGGGCAAAATGCCGCGATATGCTCCTCGAAGAAGTTGGGCATGATTCGCATGTGTACAAAGTGCGAGATTTAGTCCTGGACATTAGTCAGACTAGGGAGCTTGTCTTGTATCTTACTCTATTGGCGTCTCTTCGACCGGTCCTCAAAGTACTTGTCTATCTGCCTTTCCCTAAACTGGCATCTTCTCTAACTAGAGCTGGTAAGCAGTTCTCCATTCGTTTGAACTCTCCATGTCTTCATTCATATCTATAGAAAACGCTGCATCGGAACGAGCTGAGCAGCGCGCTAAACAGCGTAGAAGAGGACTCAAGAAGGGTGAACAGAATCAGGATGAAGAGAATGCAGGGGATATTTTCGAAGAAGAATATGCAGCCGCAGAAGATTCTGCTCCAGGAGGTGAGTTGTGAATGATGTTGCGTGTCAATGAGTCGTACTGAATCTTCATCGTTACAGCTGATTTTGGATTGAGGCCTGTGGAAACCTGTGGCTACAGGCTTGTACGCTGGATCGACGCAGTAACCTCATGGATTACCTCTCCCGAATTGGTTTGTACTGCGGCCAAGGCCAAAAATCCTAAGATATTCAACGTCAAGTTCATCAGATTCTGGCCTCCCAGCACTCCACCCTTCTCTGGCGACTCTGCGCAACAAATTCTAACCAAAAAAATGAAATCTAGCAAACCAGGGAAGCACCGGTACATCCTTGACAACGCCAGATCGGGTAAGGAGCATGCGGAGGCGATTATTATGGCTTATTACTCTCAAGAAGCAGAAGTCCATGGATATCGTGTATGTTTATCCCCCTTCAAAGTGAGCAGCTACTGACCCACTGCATCCATTCCATAAGCTCTACATTGGTGTCTGTAAAAAGTGCTGCATTGCCTGTGGGTTGCTGGCCAGGCTCCTCGCTTCTACGGTCTGCATCAAGTGCGGGTGCCATGGAATAGCTTTCCCCTGGATCTGTCCTCCTGCTGTTCCTCTTGACATTCAGCTTTCGCTCCTATCGCAGCTGCATGTTTTACAAAAATCCGTCGCTGCCCATTCCCGCCAAAGCTCCGGCACAAGCATCAACGTTTTGACCTTTACTGAAGATCTCAATCAAAGGTTGCAGGATCTGGACAAAATGCGAACGGCGGTTGCGATTGTGACTGAGTCGGTTGAATCCAACAATAGGGATGTAGCAGGTGACACTGACCGCGAATTTGAAGATGACGAGGATGAGGTAGATTTGGACGCTCGATAACTACTTTCATTCATGCGGTTGATACATTTTGTAATAATTAATGTTTTCTTGTGGTTTTTCTCTTGGCTATGCTCAATTATTCTTCTTCCAATAAGATGTAACATAAGTACACCGGATACATGGCCTGATGGATGAGCGGCTCTTACTGTCGAATGCCTATTGCCTATAATTGCCTGACCAACGGTCGGCGATGAAAGAATGTAGGTTCAGGGTTCGAATCAGCCAGAGTGTTAATTTTTTTTAGTCAGTTTTCTGCCTCGAAACTCTTAACTTCACTTTTAGTCTTCACAATCTGTTTATTACCTGTTCTGTGTCTGCACAATGTACCTACAGAATTTATCATTGAAGTTCTTAGAAGACCCTCAACAATAACAACATTCTACTGAAAGTTTTTGAAGTAAGGCAAGTACTACTCCAAGACTCCTGAGGCATCTGAGGAATTGCCCAGAAATCTGAGCCTCCTTGAACGCATAGGAAACCTTGAGATCCTGAGGCTCTTTCAGGGAGCTCAGGAAAATAGACTTTTCCTGAGCTCCCTGAAAGAGCCTCAGGATCTCAAGGTTTAGAACACTTTTCCAGATGAAGGAAATCATCCAAGATTGGTCTGCAGGTTGAACACTTGAAGTCCCTTTATGGGTTAAAGCAGTCACCCCGTCTTTGGAGTGAGAAACTTGCTAGTGTATTGGAACAGCTTGGTTTCAAACGCTTGCAGGCCGATCCTAGTGTCTATATTTACAGATGTGATGACCTTAAAGTGATTGTTTCAGTTTGGGTAGATGATATCACTCTTGCTTCAAAGGACTCTGACACTTTTGTAGATGAGCTGAAGAAACATCTCAAGCTCAGGGACTTGGGTGCTACTGATTTCCTACTCAGTATGGCTATTACAAGGGATAGAAAGAATCGCAAACTGTGGCTTAGTTCAAAGCAGTATATACTGCGCAAACTTGACAAGTTTGGCATGACTGATTCAAAGCCTGTAGGTACACCCATGGTTCCCCATCAGCACTTCAAGTGTCAAAGGCTGAATGTCCCAGTACACCAGCAGAACAAGAAGAAATGAGGGATGTCCCATATATGGCTGCTGTTGGTTCTTTGCTGTTTCTGGCCCTGTTAACTTGTCCTGACATCGCATATGCAGCTGGAGTACTGTCACACTTCAGTTGTAATCCTGGCAAGGCGCATTGGATTGCTGTGAAACGCGTATTTTGGTATTTGAAGGGAACTGTTGATATGGTGTTGGAGTATGGGCCAGATACACAAAGTAATGACTTGCTCACTAATTATGAGTGATGCAGATCATGGGGGTAACAAAGATAATGGCAGATCTACCACTGGGTATATAATCAAGGTTGGATCAGGAGTGGTCAGCTGGTGCCGTAAACTGCATAGTGACATTGTCAAATTTTGGTTGAAATTGTTAATCTTAGGCTCAATTAAAGTAGATTGATGAAAGAGACACAAAAAAAGGTCCAATTGCCCTCACAGGCAGCAGTAGGATGGATAAACGGGTACTGTACAGGGTCTACATACACCATCTAACATTGTACTGCGGGATGAAAAAAGACAATTTCTGAAAAGACAATAATACGAAAAGACAATCAACTAAATACTTTCACGGCCCAATTGCAACCATCATCAATATTTGATCAATATTTCCAACACTCGACATACTAGTTTATTTTATGGTATATAGCTATTTTGCGAAGCAGTCCTACCTCCCTGGTGGAGTGCTTCTGGACTACTAATATTCATGCTGCAGTGTTGCGGCTCTGATAAGCTCTATCCTTTATCTGTTTGATTCTCTCTGAAACCATATCAGAAGTACATGCACTAGTCATCACATAACGTTTACTTACTTCCCAGCGTGGATATTTGCCCAAAGAAGAAAGAGAAAGGGAGTGCATAAAACTTCCGACATGCATCATAGACACCCGCAAAGTTGCCGCTGCTTCTGAGGCCTTGCAAGGATACAAAGGTCGGAAAAGGGAAAACTACAAAATGAAAGAATGAATGTGAGAGAATAGCCTCTGGCAGCTTATGTTGGCCATGAAGGATTGTAACAAAAGCCCGTAGTAAATACTACGGCTCAGATCTTGAATATGTGGATACACTCTGGATTCATCCATCATTTCCAAGTTCATCCAAACAGATTCCTCAGCAAACCTTTATGTCAGTAGATCAGACATTCGGCCAAAACGGCTGCCTCCGTCGTCTGCTCTGGCCCGTGGGAACACCTGTACAGGTCTCTTCACCTGACACAACATGAAGTTGTGAAGTTCCCTCATAGAACAGTTCCTTCACTTTTTTCTCTTTGCCCTCTTGGAGATCAGAAGGCAACCAACCTGCTCAAGCAGGCACTTGAGGCTATCTCTACCCCTCCTTGCCGCTCAAACATCATCATCCAACCCAACGCAAACATTTTATCTAACATAGAAACCAATCCCGCCCCCGGACTGTATCTATTTGTTATTGCCAGTCCCACAACCAGCGTGGGGTTTTTGTACCAGCTGGACGCAAATGCAGACGCCGGAGGGAATCTCCCATTCCGGAAAATTTTGACCCTCAAACTGCCATCACTGCAGGACGCAACAGGCTGAGGCCTTTGTTATCTGCTTTCAATTAGGCAAGACACTTTACCAGTTATTCCAAGTGGGAGGCAAGCAGATGGGCAAAGAGGAAGGTTCAAAGGATTATGATGAAGCCACTCGTTGATGGAAATATTTCGCGTTCATCAGTAGAATTGTTTAAAGTACTGAATTCCAAAGTAGGAATATGTACTAGAGAGCTGAGACCAGCCCGAGTTGTCAGCTAACGAGCTAGACTGCTATGCATGCGGAGTACCAAAGTTGGATCATGTATCTGACTGATATCACTAAGGTCATAAGAGTGATCCATGCTCATCTAACTAAAGATGGCTCATAGGAACTTGGCTCCCACTCTTACGAGTTGGTAGACCCACCTTATATCCACCAAGGACCTTCTAACAAGCTAGCCTCTTGCTTCGTACCAAGGGCATGATGACCTATTGCAACACCGATGAACAGAACTTACTCCAGTGGTTTTGTATTGGCCTATGGATTTAGTCATACTTTATGCGAACATGATAATGAATCGAACAAGAGTTATACAGTATACGCCTATATCATGCACACTGCGCATTATCGTATTCAGGAGGAAGCCAAGGAGAGTGAAAAAGAAGCAAGGGCTTCCGTGATTGCACTAGAAGAAAATCTGGACCATGCAATATTTGTTTGGGACAGATGAAAAGATAAAATGTAACCTTCCTGTATCTTATTTCTTGGTATTTTCTTGGCTGTATTTTTAGATCCTGCTGTTTTCAGTGCTTTCTAAATATCTACTTTGTATATATCTCCACATATAGTATCCATGCCCTGAGCGCGTATGTTCTTAAAGAGTCTCAGCTGCCCATGTCCATTGTCAAAGAAAGAAAGAAAGAGAATATAGAAAGAGATCAACAATATGTGTAGAATCATTTAGAACTCCATCCACTACCTCCCCACTCTAATCATCAGCCGAGAAACAAAGAAAAAAAAGAGAACCTATTGAACCCTT
The DNA here is from genome assembly GCA_013368555.1 of Collybiopsis confluens. Classification (NCBI taxonomy): domain Eukaryota; kingdom Fungi; phylum Basidiomycota; class Agaricomycetes; order Agaricales; family Omphalotaceae; genus Collybiopsis; species Collybiopsis confluens. The sequence goes on along the minus strand of JAACJN010000251.1, from coordinate 45,385 downwards.
TGGATGCGAGGGTCGGAGTGTGAGTTTTGTTTATTTACTTTTTTTCTTATGGTCTACGGTCAACGGAAGGAAGAGCAAATGATCTTTTTTATTGAGGAGAAAAAATATTAGCTCATGTATGCACACTATTGCATTTGTATTACCTATCTGTACTATATCCATCATTAGAAGTATAATAGTTGTACAAAACCTACAACTGGACATAGAAAGTTGAGTATGGAAGAATTTGGTTACTTTTTGGCAGGGCGCAAAAATGTGGACACCTGTTTTCACGCCTCATGTGTTTACATACAAATAGAACCAAACAAACCCCTATTCCTTATATGTCTGGAAGAGGTTGAACACATCTTGACTGTGACACTAGAGATATTTGCTTGTCAATAACAATGTATTATTACCACCAAACCTTGCTGTGATTACAGTCTTTGTTTGCACTATCAGTTTTACATCCTTTTAACATAATGTTGTATATTTTCGTTCCATTCAGGACGACCAAATATGGCTTGCCCAATTGCCATCATTCAGGACTTTCATTACGCTATAATCTTGTTTCAAATCGTCAACGGATTGTGATCATCAATGCATCTAACATCACCGATTGGGGTTCCATTTTCTAAGATCTATGGAGTTCACTTCAAGTAGGTCTCATCGAAGTGTTCAAAGCTGTGCCATGCTAGCAGTCAGACCGATTTCCCGCCCTCAAGAAGACGTGTTCCATCGCAAATTCCCCAACCGAGTACCGTTCACTAGAATTTCCTTCGACACCTTTAGGGACATGGATCTCAGCACCTACTTTGTGTTGTACCAGTTTTCATGAGACCATAGAAGCTGGGCTTCTGTCAAAGACCTATTGTTTGGTCTCAGCAACAGTGCTCTGGCAATGGGCCAAGGATGGCACATGATCCCTCTCCACTGAGAATATCTTGATTATCAAGAACAGAAGGATCGAGGATTTGAAACAAGTTTGTTGTGACGTGTTCGATACTCTAAAGTGGTTCATTTGTGTCACGCGGGATTGGTTGATTGACAACAAGAAGCAAGCTACCTGGACTCGAGTGTTTCCAGACAATCACACCGCAGGCATAAGCATCATACTGAATCCATTGTTTTTCGAGAACGTGACAACTTTATGCCAACCTCCAGTTCTTGACAAGGAGATTGAGAAGGAGGATAAGTTGACTGATGAGAAATACAAAGCCAATTTGCGAGCGCAACACGAGCAAACTTTGCCCGATTTGGCATGGCTTGCATTTGAACACGGCAGAGATGAAAGGCGGGATGCTCAAACGGATCAGCAGCTTACTGGTGATGTTGTCAACTGGGTTGTCAGGAACGCAAATAAGAGGAAGGCACGCACACTTGTCACAGACACGCTGTTTGCAGCTGAGGATTGTATGGACAAATTTGAGGTTGCAGCTGCCCTTACTGATCTTAGTGATTGAGCGTAGGTATATATTCAAATACAATGTACGGCCAGTGAATAATCGACAAAACTTTCTTGAAATAGAAGAGGTTGACATGAGCAGGGGGTGGTGTGGATTCCACGCCGCCATGTGATGATAAGAACCACAAGTCAATGATTATGACTAGTCTTTGGTACAGTACATGATAGAGAGGTGAAGACTGTGACTGCAGCTCTAGGGGACTTTACGGAAGCTGGTCTGCTTTATTGGATTACATGTAGCGTTAACCAATGAGGGAGACCCCTAAATCAGTTTGACAGGGATCCTCTAATAACCCTGTTATCTTCATGTTGAATAAAAATTGCGGTCTCAAACTACTGCAAGAATGGAAAAAAAACACGGTGGGAGTCCTTTTCCTTCCTCGAACTATGAGGATGGCTATCTCACGTTTTTACAGAACTTTATCTCCAATACAACACATCGAGGATATTTGTGACTCCCTTTCGTTTCTAACTTCTGCCCAAAATCCCTCTCACCCGCATCTCGTGTCTACCACTATACTCCTTTCCCACCTACTTTCCCACCGAATCATGCTTTTCCAATACCCAATAGCAGTGGCGTTCATGGATATTTTACTTGGCCGACAAATGCTTTGAGACATAGGCCTCGTGTGTTTACATATTTACATGGCTACTTGCACCTCCTAGCAGCTCCAAAACACGTGGAATCCCTCGCTGACTTTCTGATAGCAATTGGACGATCATCTGCATTTTCCTCATCTTGACCATCTGGGAGTTCATCATTCACAACATCCCCACACTCTCAAATGTTCAAGTTGAGGTTTTCTCTTGTACCATTCCTCATACGGTGTAGATTTAGTCAATGCAGATGTAGGGGACATATTCCACACATAAACAAGTGCAGCTAAGGATTCTGCCCAAAATGTCTTCGGTAAACCTGATTCAGCCAATGCAGAAGTCAGCTTGTCCACCATTGTCCTATTAGCTCGCTCTGCCATTCCATTCTGCTGGGGTCTATTCCTGACAGTCTTTTTTGGACTTCAATACCCTCATCTTTACAGAACTTGATAAACTCATTGGACATGTATTCTCCCCCTTTATCATGCCTCAGGATCTTAATTTGTCACTGGCCAGTGACCTTTTCTGCCCAAACCTTGAACTGTTTGAAGGCAGTAAAAGCTTCACTCTTCTTCTTTAATAGCATAACAGCTCTGAAGCGCGATTTATCATCAATGAATGTGATCCAATAACGATATCCACTAGGGGAGACAATACCAATTTCATGGAGATCAGAGTGTACCAGTCCTAGTACATCTTGGGCTCGAGTATTTGAACTAGGGAATGTATTTGCATGCATCTTTCCAGCAAGGCAAGGCTCACAGATTGGGTCTGGTGCCTCATCAGAATCAAGTTTAAATCCCTCAACCAACTGTTCCTTCCGCAGTTTCTTGACATCTGCCAAGTTACAGTGGAAGAAACGTCGGTGCCATAGGTCCAGGTTCAAGAGTTGACGGAACATTAACACTTTCACCAGATGTACACCTAGTATGTCCGTTCAAATAACCAGTGTGCTTATCATTAACAGAAGCAGTAAATCGGACAGTATCATTCAAAGAGAATTCCATAGTATCTCTATTAATATGTACATGAAAGCCTTTATGTTTTGTCAAATATAGAACAGAAAGAAGATTATTATTAAGCTCAGGAACCTGCAGTACTCTACTAAACTTGATATCTCTAGCCATTTGTCCATTGATAGTAGGAGAAAACAAAACACTTCCAATCCCTTCCGAGTACACTACTCTATTATCTGCAAGTCGAACTGGAACTCTATGAGGGGTATAATTCCGAATCCAACTCTTGTGTGGAGTCATATGAGAAGTGGCACCTGTGTCTGTATTCCATAAAACAATGTCAGAAAAACTGCTACGAAGATTTTTAAGAGATAAAGCACTTGCACATCCAGCATTTTCAACAACTTCATCTGCCTCTGCCTGAGCCTATTGGCCTGAACGCTCTTTTTGGGTTGTTGACAGTTATATGCCAAATGACCCTTTTCCCCACAGTTGAAACAGATCATATTTGCATGACCCCCAGAACCTCTATAACCATAACCACCTCTGCCTCGTCCTCTGCCTAACAAAGGAAGCAGCAGCTCTTTGTACGGACTGCTCGTCTTTTGTCCTTTGGAGTTCTTCTGCGTTGAACAGTTCTAGGATCTTGCTGTAGGCCAGGATTGCTTTCGTCTCCCAGTCCTCAACCAGGTCAGCCTTTGTAGGCATTGGTTCTTTGCCACAGACAAGTCTCCATAGACCATGCTCACCCAAATGGGCTTGCATGTCACTCTTCCAATCATTGTAGTTGGAGTTTGAAAGTTTTGCAAACTTGATAGTTTCAGACATAGTGTCTTCAAGTTGTAGATCCCAATAGTAACAATGTGCAGTATAACAACTCGCACTTTTCAACAGTGACAGTGAATGCCACAAACACGATGTGCAGTCTAAAAACTCGCACTTCAATCAAAATGACAGTAAATGTCACAAAAGCCCACAATAGCAAGTTCGATTTCAACAATCAGTGCTCAGTTTGTAGACTCAGGGCCCATAACCTGTTAAAAGGATGTATAACTGATAGTGCAAGGACTGTAATCACAGCAAGGTTTGGTGGTAATAATACCTTGTTATTGACAAGCAAATATCTCTAGTGTCACAGTCAAGATGTGTTCAACCTCTTCCAGACATATAAGGAATAGGGGTTTGTTTGGTTCTATTTGTATGTAAACACATGAGGCGTGAAAACAGGTGTCCACATTTTTGCGCCCTGCCAAAAAGTAACCAAATTCTTCCATACTCAACTTTCTATGTCCAGTTGTAGGTTTTGTACAACTATTATACTTCTAATGATGGATATAGTACAGATAGGTAATACAAATGCAATAGTGTGCATACATGAGCTAATATTTTTTCTCCTCAATAAAAAAGATCATTTGCTCTTCCTTCCGTTGACCGTAGACCATAAGAAAAAAAGTAAATAAACAAAACTCACACTCCGACCCTCGCATCCAAAGGGTTCAATAGGTTCTCTTTTTTTTCTTTGTTTCTCGGCTGATGATTAGAGTGGGGAGGTAGTGGATGGAGTTCTAAATGATTCTACACATATTGTTGATCTCTTTCTATATTCTCTTTCTTTCTTTCTTTGACAATGGACATGGGCAGCTGAGACTCTTTAAGAACATACGCGCTCAGGGCATGGATACTATATGTGGAGATATATACAAAGTAGATATTTAGAAAGCACTGAAAACAGCAGGATCTAAAAATACAGCCAAGAAAATACCAAGAAATAAGATACAGGAAGGTTACATTTTATCTTTTCATCTGTCCCAAACAAATATTGCATGGTCCAGATTTTCTTCTAGTGCAATCACGGAAGCCCTTGCTTCTTTTTCACTCTCCTTGGCTTCCTCCTGAATACGATAATGCGCAGTGTGCATGATATAGGCGTATACTGTATAACTCTTGTTCGATTCATTATCATGTTCGCATAAAGTATGACTAAATCCATAGGCCAATACAAAACCACTGGAGTAAGTTCTGTTCATCGGTGTTGCAATAGGTCATCATGCCCTTGGTACGAAGCAAGAGGCTAGCTTGTTAGAAGGTCCTTGGTGGATATAAGGTGGGTCTACCAACTCGTAAGAGTGGGAGCCAAGTTCCTATGAGCCATCTTTAGTTAGATGAGCATGGATCACTCTTATGACCTTAGTGATATCAGTCAGATACATGATCCAACTTTGGTACTCCGCATGCATAGCAGTCTAGCTCGTTAGCTGACAACTCGGGCTGGTCTCAGCTCTCTAGTACATATTCCTACTTTGGAATTCAGTACTTTAAACAATTCTACTGATGAACGCGAAATATTTCCATCAACGAGTGGCTTCATCATAATCCTTTGAACCTTCCTCTTTGCCCATCTGCTTGCCTCCCACTTGGAATAACTGGTAAAGTGTCTTGCCTAATTGAAAGCAGATAACAAAGGCCTCAGCCTGTTGCGTCCTGCAGTGATGGCAGTTTGAGGGTCAAAATTTTCCGGAATGGGAGATTCCCTCCGGCGTCTGCATTTGCGTCCAGCTGGTACAAAAACCCCACGCTGGTTGTGGGACTGGCAATAACAAATAGATACAGTCCGGGGGCGGGATTGGTTTCTATGTTAGATAAAATGTTTGCGTTGGGTTGGATGATGATGTTTGAGCGGCAAGGAGGGGTAGAGATAGCCTCAAGTGCCTGCTTGAGCAGGTTGGTTGCCTTCTGATCTCCAAGAGGGCAAAGAGAAAAAAGTGAAGGAACTGTTCTATGAGGGAACTTCACAACTTCATGTTGTGTCAGGTGAAGAGACCTGTACAGGTGTTCCCACGGGCCAGAGCAGACGACGGAGGCAGCCGTTTTGGCCGAATGTCTGATCTACTGACATAAAGGTTTGCTGAGGAATCTGTTTGGATGAACTTGGAAATGATGGATGAATCCAGAGTGTATCCACATATTCAAGATCTGAGCCGTAGTATTTACTACGGGCTTTTGTTACAATCCTTCATGGCCAACATAAGCTGCCAGAGGCTATTCTCTCACATTCATTCTTTCATTTTGTAGTTTTCCCTTTTCCGACCTTTGTATCCTTGCAAGGCCTCAGAAGCAGCGGCAACTTTGCGGGTGTCTATGATGCATGTCGGAAGTTTTATGCACTCCCTTTCTCTTTCTTCTTTGGGCAAATATCCACGCTGGGAAGTAAGTAAACGTTATGTGATGACTAGTGCATGTACTTCTGATATGGTTTCAGAGAGAATCAAACAGATAAAGGATAGAGCTTATCAGAGCCGCAACACTGCAGCATGAATATTAGTAGTCCAGAAGCACTCCACCAGGGAGGTAGGACTGCTTCGCAAAATAGCTATATACCATAAAATAAACTAGTATGTCGAGTGTTGGAAATATTGATCAAATATTGATGATGGTTGCAATTGGGCCGTGAAAGTATTTAGTTGATTGTCTTTTCGTATTATTGTCTTTTCAGAAATTGTCTTTTTTCATCCCGCAGTACAATGTTAGATGGTGTATGTAGACCCTGTACAGTACCCGTTTATCCATCCTACTGCTGCCTGTGAGGGCAATTGGACCTTTTTTTGTGTCTCTTTCATCAATCTACTTTAATTGAGCCTAAGATTAACAATTTCAACCAAAATTTGACAATGTCACTATGCAGTTTACGGCACCAGCTGACCACTCCTGATCCAACCTTGATTATATACCCAGTGGTAGATCTGCCATTATCTTTGTTACCCCCATGATCTGCATCACTCATAATTAGTGAGCAAGTCATTACTTTGTGTATCTGGCCCATACTCCAACACCATATCAACAGTTCCCTTCAAATACCAAAATACGCGTTTCACAGCAATCCAATGCGCCTTGCCAGGATTACAACTGAAGTGTGACAGTACTCCAGCTGCATATGCGATGTCAGGACAAGTTAACAGGGCCAGAAACAGCAAAGAACCAACAGCAGCCATATATGGGACATCCCTCATTTCTTCTTGTTCTGCTGGTGTACTGGGACATTCAGCCTTTGACACTTGAAGTGCTGATGGGGAACCATGGGTGTACCTACAGGCTTTGAATCAGTCATGCCAAACTTGTCAAGTTTGCGCAGTATATACTGCTTTGAACTAAGCCACAGTTTGCGATTCTTTCTATCCCTTGTAATAGCCATACTGAGTAGGAAATCAGTAGCACCCAAGTCCCTGAGCTTGAGATGTTTCTTCAGCTCATCTACAAAAGTGTCAATTGCACCAGAGTCCTTTGAAGCAAGAGTGATATCATCTACCCAAACTGAAACAATCACTTTAAGGTCATCACATCTGTAAATATAGACACTAGGATCGGCCTGCAAGCGTTTGAAACCAAGCTGTTCCAATACACTAGCAAGTTTCTCACTCCAAAGACGGGGTGACTGCTTTAACCCATAAAGGGACTTCAAGTGTTCAACCTGCAGACCAATCTTGGATGATTTCCTTGTTTAAATCCCTCTGGCTGCTTCATGTAGATCTCAGTATCAATATTACTATTAATGAAAGCATGGGAGATGTCCACAGAGCGCAGTTCAAGGTCTTCAATTGCTGCCAAAGCTAGTATAGTCCGAAGTGTAGACCAGCGCATAGTAGAGGCAAATGTCTCAAGATAGTCAAAACCAGGTCTCTGACTGAAACCCTGTGCAACAAGACGAGCTTTGAAGCGTTCAATAGTTCCATCAGCTTTGTGCTTCACTTTGTACACCCATTTCGGTCCAATAGCCTCTCTGCCAACTGGTAATTGCACCAGTTCCCATGTACCATTTGTGAGGTGAGCAGTTATCTCTTCATTCATTGCTTCTTCCCACTCCTGAGACTCTATAGATCTCATTGCCTGCTTGTATGTCTGTGGTTCTGCAATGGCAGCAACCATATGACCATGTTCTTCACCATCATTGCTTTCACCAGAATCAGAATCAGAATCAGAATCAGATTCAGAATCTGTGCGCTCAGGATCATAGGCAGGAGTAGGTTCACGATATTGATTGGGATTAGGAATAACAGGCCGAGGCTGCACAGGTGCAGGCTGTGCTACTTTCCAGTACTCACCAGGAGGCTTTCTATTCCTCGCTGACTTTCTGATAGCAATTGGACGATCATCTGCATTTTCCTCATCTTGACCGTCTGGGATTTCATCATTCACAATCTCCTGATCATGATTCACATCCTGATCTCCCTGAGGGCGTACAAGTTCGTATTCCATTGGAGGTGGTTGAGTTTGCAACTCTTCATCAGGAGGTAATGGCTGATAGTACTCTGTCACAGCAGCTGGTTCTTTTACATGAACCTGTTGATTGTCTTTGGGCAGTATAGAGGAATACATATATCTCTCATCAAAGTCAGCTCGTTCAGCGATGACTACCTTCTTTGTCTGAGGATTCCAGAATCTCCACCCTTTGACACCCGCAGGATAACCAATAAAGATGCACTTTTCCATATGCCAACCTAAAGCAACTCGCTTGTCCTTCTGAACATGAACATAAGCAACACATCCCCACACTCTCAAATGTTCAACTCGAGGTTTCCTCTTGTACCAATCCTCATATGGTGTAGATTTGGTCAATGCAGATGTAGGGGACATATTCCACACATAAACAAGTGCAGCTAAGCATTCTGCCCAAAATGTCTTTGGTAAACCTGATTCAGCCAGTGCAGAACTCAGCTTGTCCTCCATTTGTTATAGCCATGCACATGGACCCGCACGGACCCGCTCCTGGACCCGGTAACTATTCTTTCATTATCATCTTAACAATGTTTCCATTACATATTCACAATCATTCAATCACCTACATCTTTGATTTACTGATACCTCACTTTCACGAGTTTTCCTTATTATGGTTATAGTGCCATTATGATGATTCCGTATACAGCCCGGATCCGTAGTATATAAAGACTTGTAAACTACGTAGTATGTTTCCAAGTCTAAAATCAACTTAGCTGGTTCTACTCGTTATTCTTACTTGTGCAGAGAAGGAAAACACTCAACGCGCCTCGTCGCGTCCGACTCGGCTCCACTCTTCGTCTTCAACGAGGTAGTCCTAGTGACAACACTCTGTTGTTACTGTCACCTCCGATCAGACTTAGCACTTCCCAATCGGATCCCTTCGGATCCGACGCTTCGTCGGACTGGGCTTAACACCATTGTCCTATTAGCTCGCTCTGCCACTCCATTCTGCTGGGGTCTATTCCTGACAGTCTTTTGGACTTCAATACCCTCATCTTTACAGAACTTGATAAACTCATTGGACATGTATTCTCCCCCTTTATCATGCCTCAGGATCTTAATTTTTCGCCCAGTGACCTTTTCCGCCCACACCTTGAACTGTTTGAACGCACTGAATGCTTCACTCTTCTTCTTTAATAGCATAACAGCTCTGAAGCGCGATTTATCATCAATGAACGTGATCCAATAGCGATATCCACTAGGGGAGACAATGCCAATTTCATGGAGATCAGAGTGTACCAGTCCTAGTACATCTTTGGCTCGAGTATTTGAACTAGGGAATGGATTTGCATGCATCTTTCCAGCAAGGCAAGGCTCACAGATTGGGTCTGGTGCCTCATCAGAATCAAGTTTAAATCCCTCAACCAACTGTTCCTTCCGCAGTTTCTTGACATCTGCCAAGTTACAGTGGAAGAAATGTCGGTGCCATAGGTCCAGGTTCAAAGGCAGAGTTGACGCAACATTAACACTTTCACCAGATGTACACCTAGTATGTCCGTTCAAGTACCCTGTGTTCTTATCATTAACAGAAGCAGTAAACAAGACAGTATCATTCAAAGAGAATTCCATAGTATCTCTATTAATATGTACATTAAAGCCTTTATGTTTTGTCAAATATAGAACAGAAAGAAGATTATTATTAAGCCCGGGAACATGCAGTACTCTACTAAACTCGATATCTCTAGCCATTTGTCCATTAATAGTAGGAGAAAACAAAACACTTCCAATCCCTTCCGAGTACACTACTCTATTATCTGCAAGTCGAACTGGAACTCTATGAGGGGTATAATTCCGAATCCAACTCTTGTGTGGAGTCATATGAGAAGTGGCACCTGTGTCTGTATTCCATAAAACAATGTCAGAAAAACTGCTACGAAGATTTTCAAGAGATAAAGCACTTGCACATCCAGCATTTTCAACAACTTCATCTGCCTCTGCCTGAGCCCTATTGGCCTGAATGCTCTTTTTGGGTTGTTGACAGTTATATGCCAAATGACCCTTTTCCCCACAGTTGAAACAGATCATGTTTGCATGACCCCCAGAACCTCTATAACCATATCCACCTCTGCCTCGTCCTCTACCTCTAGGAACAAAGGAAGCAGCAGCTGCAGCAGCTCTTTGTACAGCCTGCTCCTCTTTTGTCCTTTGGAGTTCTTCTGCTTTGAACAGTTCTAGGACAGTGTCCTTGTCCAGTTCTGGCAACAGCATCAGTGCAGATGTGAGGTGTTTGTAATCTGCAGGAAGTGCTCTAATAAGAGACATAGCTTCCAACTCCTTGTCCAACTCGTCCACAGTAAACTTGGCTGGCCGCAAATTCTTTATTTTGGCCATAGCTTCGGTCACTCTGGTACTGAGATCCATCAAAGTTTCATCCTCCTTCTTGGAAATGGTGAACAAGTCATCATAGGCGTTGAACCTAGCCCCTGGCTTCTTGGAAACATGGACAGACTCAAGCTTTTTCCACATAGCAACTGGATCCTCCAGAAATTCCCTAATATGGACTTTCTGATCCTGGCCTACAGCAAGATATATCTTGCTCGCAGCTTTGATTGCTTTTGTCTCCCAGTCCTCAACCAGGTCCGCCTTACTAGGTATTGGTTCTTTGCCACAGACAAGTCTCCATAGACCATGCTCACCCAAATGGGCTTGCATGTCACTCTTCCAATCATTGTAGTTGGAGTTTGAAAGTTTCAGACATAGTGTCTTCAAGTTGTAGATCCCAATAGTAACAATGTGCAGTATAACAACTCGCACTTTTCAACAGTGACAGTGAATGCCACAAACACAATGTGCAGTCTAAAAACTCGCACTTTAATCACAATGACAATAAATGTCACAAAAGCCCACAATAGCAAGTTCAATAAGGATTTCAACAATCAGTGCTCAGTTTGTAGACTCGGGGCCCATAACCTGTTAAAAGGATGTAAAACTGATAGTGCAAGGACTGTAATCACAGCAAGGTTTGGTGGTAATAATGCCTTGTTATTGACAAGCAAAATATCTCTAGTGTCACAGTCAAGATTTGTTCAACCTCTTCCAGACATATAAGGAATAGGGGTTTGTTTGGTTCTATCTGTATGTAAACGCATGAGGCGTGAAAATAGGTGTCCACATTTTTGCGCCCTGCCAAAAAGTAACCAAACTCCACCATACTCAACTTTCTATGTCCAGTTGTAGGTTTTGTACAACTATTATACTTCTAATGATGGATATAGTACAGATAGGTAAAGTATGAGTATTGGGGTCATAGTACAAGTGTTTCAGCACTACATTCAACACCACCAAACCTTGCTGTGATTACAGTCTTTGCACTATCAGTTTTACATCCTTTTAACACAATACGAGTGGCTTCATCATAATCCTTTGAACCTTCCTCTTTGCCCATCTGCTTGCCTCCCACTTGGAATAACTGGTAAAGTGTCTTGCCTAATTGAAAGCAGATAACAAAGGCCTCAGCCTGTTGCGTCCCGCAGTGATGGCAGTTTGAGGGTCAAAATTTTCCGGAATGGGAGATTCCCTCCGGCGTCTGCATTTGCGTCCAGCTGGTACAAAAACCCCACGCTGGTTGTGGGACTGGCAATAACAAATAGATAGAGTCCGGGGGCGGGATTGGTTTCTATGTTAGATAAAATGTTTGCGTTGGGTTGGATGATGATGTTTGAGCGGCAAGGAGGGGTAGAGATAGCCTCAAGTGCCTGCTTGAGCAGGTTGGTTGCCTTCTGATCTCCAAGAGGGCAAAGAGAAAAAAGTGAAGGAACTGTTCTATGAGGGAACTTCACAACTTCATGTTGTGTCAGGTGAAGAGACCTGTACAGGTGTTCCCACGGGCCAGAGCAGACGACGGAGGCAGCCGTTTTGGCCGAATGTCTGATCTACTGACATAAAGGTTTGCTGAGGAATCTGTTTGGATGAACTTGGAAATGATGGATGAATCCAGAGTGTATCCACATATTCAAGATCTGAGCCGTAGTATTTACCACGGGCTTTTGTTACAATCCTTCATGGCCAACATAAGCTGCCAGAGGCTATTCTCTCACATTCATTCTTTCATTTTGTAGTTTTCCCTTTTCCGACCTTTGTATCCTTGCAAGGCCTCAGAAGCAGCGGCAACTTTGCGGGTGTCTATGATGCATGTCGGAAGTTTTATGCACTCCCTTTCTCTTTCTTCTTTGGGCAAATATCCACGCTGGGAAGTAAGTAAACGTTATGTGATGACTAGTGCATGTACTTCTGATATGGTTTCAGAGAGAATCAAACAGATAAAGGATAGAGCTTATCAGAGCAGCAACACTGCAGCATGAATATTAGTAGTCCAGAAGCACTCCACCAGGGAGGTATGTCTGCTTCGCAAATTTTGCACCTCCTAGCAGCTCCAAAACACGTGGAATTCCTCACTGACTTTCTGATAGCAATTGGACGATCATCTGCATTTTCCTCATCTTGACCATCTGGGATCTCATCCATCTGGAAAAGTACCTTATGACTGGGTAGTCTGAAAGTACTTGATACTAGTACCCTAAGGATTAGCCTATATGTCAGGATTCCTCAAAATTTCTGAGAATCACCTGATTGCCTGATTGTCCAGAGGTACCCAGGAAATATGACAAATCCTGGGCTTCCTCACAGGTTACCGGGATCCCTGGCAGTCTTCTGTATATTTGTTAGGAGAAGTTATATTTACTTGGCAGGGCAGTATTCATCCTAGTAGTTATAGCAGCATTCAATCATTACAATCATTATGTAATCATGTATTTAACCGTAAATTGAACACCTTTTTCCAAGTAATACAAACACTTATTAGTAACTTTGAAGTTACTCTTGAATTCTTTCAGACAAAGAATGGCAGATAGTATAGCAGTATTACTACTACACTAATAATAATTAGTACTACTATAGTACAATGCCAAACAAGTCAGGCAGAGACAGAATCCTGTCGTAGACTCTCCAACTCCTCCAACTCCTCCACATCAAAAGCTACATCTAGAACCTCAGTAATTGGCCCAGTGTCAGAAGGATGGTTACCAGAGCTATGTCTTGTGTGGGAGTCCTGAGCTTCTTGAATAGCTAGACAAAGGGAATCTCGAATATGTTGATAAAGTTCCATAGCAAGACCAGGCGGTGCTATCCAGGGAAATATAACACCGTGGGTGCCAATGGAGGAGATGATAATTGGGTGAGGGTGTTGCCAATTAAGCAAGCTCAACAAGAGCCAGCAGAGGTAGCAACTTTTTTTACCAATTCCCAGTTTGATCTGAAGGACGATATCAATATAAGTTGAATGTATAGGCAACCTCACTTACCTTGTTGGGATAAAAATAAGCCATCAATCCAGCTTCACAGTGTAAGCATCCTGTGGGAGAACCCTGAATTGCTCTGGTGGCCAGTCTCTCTGTTACCTTTACCTTGATTGGGTCGGAATGAAGCATGGAGTTAGAGGTGTCTACAGTGTCCAAAGCGGCGTTACAGAGGTCTGTGAGTATCTTGGCTATTTCTTCAGTACTGTTGGGAGTGTTGGAGACATGTGAGTTCGGTAAATGAAACTGGATATGCTGGAAACTTTGCTGGTAAAAATACTGGGAGGCGGATGCCTTTCACAGTACATCTGCTGAGCACAGCCATCCTGTGATGGTATTGAGGTATCTCAAGACTCTAGAGCTTGGGGTTTCATCCAACCACTCCCTAGAAACTGAGAATATAGACGGAAAATCAGAATAGAAGATAGTCAAAAAGTATTTTGGCCAGCGTACACTCCTCCTGGTCCCCCTCTTCAGTAACACAGTGAGTAGGCACTGGATTGTCTGTTCCTACAGGTTGACCAATTTGGGGGAACCGAAAGCCTCCCAAAGCTGACAGTAGATGTATATGCGCTTCTTTTTCACGTCTTGCCCAGATTTTGTCATTGGTGGTGATGTTCGTAGTTAGCCAGCGCCGAAGCGGAGTGGCGTGAAATCCAAAAGAGATTACAAGAGGCTAAATTTATGTCATGGGGTATGTATCCTCTAATCTCCTTTACTTGATCTTTTCACAATGGCTCATGTTGATCTGTATGTCAGTCCCCAAGGGCTTCCCCCCGTAATAATGTAAGGCTTGTGTTACCCTTAGGGATGTCGCTGCTGTAACAACTCTTTTTTTGCTTATAGACTTTCAAGCCACCGGATACAGGGGATATTTATCTAGGCGACTTCCAAGGGCACTCTCTAGCCTCTCTACTAGACCTGCAGGAAACGCTTATGGACCAGGTAAAGTACTTCAGAGTGTACTCCTCTTTGCGGGTTTCTGAGTCAACAACTCAGTTTCATCCGTCCGCAGCCTCGATTCCATCCGACACCCAAGTCCAAATCATTGCCAATCTTCATGTACGCTGACCTTTGTATTTTCTACAAGGGCTGACTGAAATTACTTGCTCTAGATTGATACCACAGTCAGCTTCTGTTAAAAGGATGTAAAACTGATAGTGCAAAGACTGTAATCACAGCAAGGTTTGGTGGTAATAATGCCTTGTTATTGACAAGCAAAATATCTCTAGTGTCACAGTCAAGATTGGTTCAACCTCTTCCAGACAGATAAGGAATAGGGGTTTGTTTGGTTCTATTCCTATGTAAACGCATGAGGCATGAAAACAGGTGTCCACATTTTTGCGCCCTGCCAAAAAGTAACCAAACTCCGCCATACTCAATTTTCTATGTCCAGTTGTAGGTTTTGTACAACTATAGTACAGATAGGTAAAGTATGAGTTTTGCAGTCATAGTACAAGTGTTTCAGCACTACATTCAACAGCTTCTGTTTCCGCCATGTTCCGGGCAGTTTTTCGCTCATGCCCAAGTCGTAGGATGGACCGGTAGGAGATACACTATCGGGGTCATTCCCGAACAATGTACGCCCTCGTGCTACTCATGAATGACTTCACCTCATATTTTGTTTCAGAAAGGCTGACCTACAAGTTCAGCATTGTCAGTCCTGTCTGCTGATGAAATTGCCGCCCTTTGTGGGTCAAACTTGAAGCATTTGACGCAAAAAGTGAATGTATGTTCTTATACTCCTGACATAATTTCACCGTCTCATTCTCTTTCAGGTTCCAGCGCTGCAGTGCAGTGTCATCAAACTGTGAGCTGGTGAGTTCTGACAATTCAATTCTGCCACTCAGGAGGCTGCGATTTATACACGCTTGACCTCAGAACATGTAAAATTTATACCTCGGCTTTGAAAAGCACGACAATCATGAGCCCCATGCTTCTCATCCTCACTGAAAGACGAACTTATGTTATCCAGGACTTTTGGCTTTGTACCGACGTTTTCTTGCTTTGTAATTGCTTTCTGTAGTATTCTGTATCTATATGCTGTATCCTCGGCTGTCTCGTATCGTAATCAGATTAATCATTGGTAAGTCGCTCCTCCGGCAATCACATTTGCAAATTCTATCAGAGCGGGAGGGGCAAGAGATGAAAGATAATGAATCTTTTTGCATTTTAAAGCGAGTGGACCTGACTCATGAAATACTCCACCAATGTTTTAAACAACTTATTGCTTCTTATGATGCAGGAATATCCTCGAAGCAGGCAATGGCGATGGCGATGATTCCGGTTTTGGTGTTGAGGAGGATGCCATCCGAGTCACAGATGATCCACACAGTCCGGACAGTGGATCCGGTGGTAGCTCCCATGTCCATTTAGAGTTCAGCTTAGGCACTGAAAGGAGAAGATTTTGACAGAATACCTGGATCATCTACTAATTCATGACTGAGAGGGTTCAGAGGCAGATACGGCAGCCACTCGCAGCGTGACTGTGAGAAGTAAGCCCATCCGAGTCATTTGAACTTCAGCTGCTTTTCGCTTTCCCCCTTAGAACCAATAGCATGCGGCTTCCAGAACAAAACCCGCTCTTTGGTGACATTCCTGTTATGGGATTCAGATATGGCACAACACGAAAAGTCATCAAAACCCCAGAAGACTACCAGAGTGTGATTTGTTTTGTAAAACATCGCTTCAATATTCCAAGAGAATGTACACCTATACTCCAGTCATTGATGAAACTCCATGACAATTCTGAACATAGCTTTGAAATTGACTTGTCGGCATACAGTATAATCATAAATCATCTTGACGAGGTCAAGGTCATTCTCGATGAAACCTCCATCATGGACGGTAGGTTTGACCGGCAGTGATACACCAATTGAAAGCAATCTAACTGAGACTATGAATAGGCCAGCAACCTGGAGTTCAAGATACACTCGACAGTGATTACTTTCAATCATTCGATTCCGACGGTGTTGATGCTACCGCATCAACTACTACCCGGAATGATAATCCAGATAATGTCTCTTTAAAAAGTGACTCGGATGTTCCAGCCCCGGCCCCAACCAAAACTAGGTTTAAGCCGTACAATTGAAACACGACCTCCAACGCATCTCAGTCAGGTATGTGTGGGTCCACTATAGCATTTCATATCTATTTTATACGTTGTAGCCTCTATCAGCAGCAAGAGATCCGATGGCCAATTCAGATTTAAAGTCTTTACCCCTTCAGGCGACAAACGTGTCATCATTAGAGGAAAAAACCACCATCGAATCAAAATTATCCTGCGAAAGGTTTGTAGACATTTTAATCTGAATGCCACTGAGTGAGTATGCTCGCTAGTCCTATTTTCTGTATTCTGAATATTACGCTCCCCCCTCTAGAATGAAGCTCCAGCGACATTTTCATGTGGCCGATGAGGAGTGGGTTCGTGACTGTAGTAACGACGCAACCTTGGCAATCGAGACAACTACTGAAGGTAGCGAACTCAGACTGTGCACCAAATGATTTGATGATGAAGTGTCTATGGGGACCCAATTTTTAAGCCACTATGTTAGCACCATTGTACCTATGTTTCCCATTGTTTCTTATTCCAATGGGTTCATCTATGACCACTGTGACGTGATTGGAATGGAAAAAAATCTGACTGGGAGAGTTCGGTCTCTACTTCACATACCCTACCATGGAATTTGAACGACAGAAAGTTGTCTCTCAAGACAGGCGATAGGCTACCAAGTTCTCATCCGAAAAAGCTACCCCATCTTCTGACTGACTACTTTCATGGACCGACCCCCAAGTATCCTCCTTCGTCTCAGTACGGCCTACCTTGTTCGGACAATACACAATATGCTCTATGCCACCGCCTCCCTCCCATCCACATCCTGTTGTTTTTTTAAATCATTATCAGTGAGATCAATCATGGATGATTTGAGCTCTTCTGTGGCCGCCCGGATTGTCCCTCTCACGACTGGCCCAAAGATGCACCAGTAACGTTCCGCTCCAGCTGATCTCGGAACCCAGCATCACAAAATTACCGTGAGTATACCTTCCGTCTACCTCAGTCTCAGAAATTGCCCCTCACCCTGATACTGTGCGGCGAGCCCAATCCATTGAGTGTTATGAACCGATTCCTGGTTGTTTCAAACTGCTTGAATCGATCCCGTATCGAGCGGTCCATTCAGATTCGAAAGCGGCAAGACTGGAACTCATGATTATAATCAGTAGATGGTGCAGCAGAAACGGGCTCGCCTATTATCACACTGCTTAATGACTTCCACTGGCACATACTCTTCTGTCTGTCATTAACAATATCGTCCTCTGCAATTCAACCTTATTTATTTATTTGAAGGCACTTGTTTATTTGAAGAACTCATTTTCACTGTCGAATCGTTGTGCTGTTTTGGTATCCATGTATGTGCATTGGTTGCTTGTTTTCCGTGACTTTGCTCCTTCAACTATCGTGGAATAATTAGACATTCACCTTAAAAGACCGCACCGGTGCTGTGCGAGAGAAATAACACAGGCGCCTAAATTTCCCTTGACCATGATCCACCATCTCCACGTCCAATGAGCTCAAAGTCTCATTAGACGGCCTTCTACTCTACAAATCTCATGGACTCATAACATTCGTCTTGGACTCCACGCACCGCTCTACATTTAGCACAAATAAGAATGAAAATCAAAGGAGCGATAAACGTTTTGGGCGCAAATGAAATGGGCGCTTAAATTTCTCTCTTGACCACGATCCACCACCATCTCCACGTCCAATGAGGCTTTGAGCTCATTGGACGGTCTTCTACTCTTCAAATCCCATGGGCCCATAATATCGTCTTGGACTCCACCTACCGCATCCAATGAGCTCAAAGTCTCACTGGACGGTCCTCTACTTGTCAAATCCCATGGACTGATAGCATCATCTTGGACTCCACGCACCGCATCCAGTGAGCAGATTGTCTTATTGGTCGGTCATATTTCAACTTTCTGACCAGGTTTAGCTCCAGCCTTTCTACGACTCAGACCCTCACAAAGAGGGACCACCGCAAAACCTTTTTGTATACTTCCACTATCTCTTCTGCATGCAACAAGCTATCTGTCTCGTTGGCCAGTCGTCTTTCGGCAAACTCCAACGGGGTTCTCTCTATACCTCCACCATGTCCTCCGCATCAAACGCGCTTGAAATTGTTTCTTCAGCGCACTCTGGTGGTCGACTATCTCCACCATATCCAACGAGCCCAGTCTTTTTGGTTCTGCTTTGGTGGACCTCTCTTCTATTAACTCACCATCTTCATCGCATTCATCGAGCTGCATGTCTCGTTGGACGGTCGGCTTTGTATTCTTTTGGACAATGTTGTTTTACTTCGGTGGAACTTCGTTTTATTCTATGCATCCACCATCTCCGTCTCGTTGGACGACTGGCATAATTTTTGGGGCTACATGACGCTCCACTTTGGTGGAACCTCTTTTTCTACCTCCGTCATCTTCATCACATCGGTCTGCCTCGTCTGAGGATCTCCCTCGACAGATTTCGCCGGGTATCGTTCCACTCTGATGAAGCCTCCTACGCTTCCGCCATCTCCTCCTCATCCACCGCGCTTTATGTCTTGTTGGACGGCTTCACTGTCAATGTTACATCAAATGGGCTTCTTTCTATGCCTTTACCATCTCCTCCGCATCCAACGAGCGTTGGACAGTCGCTTTTTTCACATCTCCAAAGGACTTCTTTCTCCACCTCCACCATCTCTTTCGCATCTATCAAGCTGCATGTCTCGTTGGACAGTCGGCTGTGTATTTTTTTGGCCGGATGTTGTTTCACTTCAGTGGAACTTTTTTCTACTGCATGCATAACCCATCTCCGTCGTATCCAATGAGCTGTATGTCTCGTTGGACGACCAACATAGTTTTTTGGGCTACATAACGCTCCACTTTGGTGGAACCTTCTTTTTACCTCCGCTGAGGATCTTCCTTGACAGATTTCGTCGGGGTATTGTCGCACTCTGATGAAGCCTCCTACACTTCCACCATCTTATTCGTGTCCAATGAGCTTTATATCTTGTTAGACAGTTTCGCCGTCGATATTACATTTAGGATCCTTTCTATGCCGCTACCATTTCTGCAATCAACGAGTGTTGGATCAACGGGCCCACTATTTCATCCGCATCCAACGAGCTTTATCTCTCGTTCAACGGTTTCACCGTCAATGTTACATCTATTAGGCTTCTTCCTATGCCTCCATCATCTCCTTCGCATCCAACGAGCTGTCTATCTTGTTGGACAGTTGTCAATCGCACCGCTTTACATATCAAACAAGCTCCATGGTTCGTCTCACTTCCGCTGCACCTAATGAGCTATGTTTCACGTTGTACCTACGTCTTCGTAATTTTTAGGGACTATACAGTTCCTCTTTTTACACCTGCGTCTCTCTCCGATTATCAGCTCCATTAATTTGTGGTCGGGTATCATTCTACCTCTATGAAGCTTCCTTCCCGGGATCTTTCATCTCCATCGCGTCCAATGAGCTCCGAGTCTCGTTGGATGGTTATCTCTGTCAGAATGAAGATTCTTTACTGGTGCAAAGGTATGTTGGTACGTCTGTTCGTCTTTTCAGTATTGTTCCAGTAGGCATCTATGTTTCAACTCTCCTTTCCAGAAGCCTATGTCGTGTCGAAAGTGAAGAAGATCCTCGATGTCATTTTCCCGGAGTCTGACCATTGCACCATGGGCCAGTATGAAGGAAACGGTACACCATCTTCGCTTCAATGGTGATGCCTGCAGTTCGCTAATGAAACGCAGATACCAGTTTGTTTGTCCTATCTATTTTTAGCTGGGCTAATGAGTTGCTGCACAAGCACTATTATGACATCTATAGAAAGCTCTTAAGGCGATTGTTGTTATTAGCCGGGAATGCCGCCTCATAATAAAGATCATTGGTGTTCGTGAATTTCTGGGCTAGCAACTACGGTTCCATTTGTTCATCAATTACCATGCAGCTTCTTTTTTCGGTACTCTATTATCACGTTCCAGTGCCACCGGTGATAACATCCGATAACAATGAGGTCTTTCACATCCCAGCACCTGCCTCACTGCTTCTCATGTCCTTCCAGTGTTGTGTTTGTGACCAAACATTCAAGCGGCTGCAGGACCGTGTGGCTCACATTCGGTTGAAGAAAGATGATCCTCACTGACTCTTTTCACAACAACAGGAGATGAACGCGCTTGAGAAGTTTTCAGCCGCGGTTCAGGCGGTATCCGCCGCTGCTTCTGGAGTTCGTTCTCCTAGTTTGGAAGTGTTATCTTCCCACCGCAATAATGTGGATGTAGATGACCTACCCTCTTCTCGACATATGGATATTGATCAGGACCCCGACCCGGACTCTTATATGGATGAAGAAGGGAGTATAGTTAGTGATGATGATGTCACAGAAGATCAATTGGAGGGGGAGGAGTTTCCTCGCGTGCCGGGTGTTGAAGAATCATCTTGGGCTGACCTTGACCTCAGTTCGATCGAGGAGATCTTTGACTTTCTGCCCACCCCCGATTTGGAAGCCGTCGCCGAGGTACAGGAAAACGCGGGTCCTTCTGCATCATCATATCGTCAATCTCGCCGAACTCTTGTTGACGATGATGGCGAGTCGAGAACGTATCGATGGCATCCCACAGCGGCAAAAGTTTATGGATATAAGCCAGCCTTGCACACTCAATGGAAATCACTGTTCACACAGGAGGGCAATCCCGATGACCAGTACAAGCCGTTTCAGAGCCGCCTTGATTGGGAGATTGCCCAATGGGCAATGAAGGAGAAAATACCGCAGAAATCGTTTAATTGTCTTCTCAAAATCCCTCATGTAAGGTTGCACTTTTGTGGCTTCGTATTACAAACTAATATGTTACTTTTAAGTTCAGGGAACGACTAGGTCTATCGTTCTCCAATGTCCAAGCAATGCTCCGGAATGTGGATGAGATACCGGAGCGATGCGGAGAATGGCATATCAAGCGACTCTCCTTCAAGGACCGACCTGGAGAGTACTTCACCGTTCGTCATCGGGATCCTATTGATGCCATCAAGGGTCTTTGGGGAGATCCGGTGTTTTCAAACCAGATTGTTTACAAGCCCGCCAAATTGTTTCGGGGGAAGAGAGAGGTGGACAGGAGAGTTTTGGAATGCAGCCCAGGCAAGCTACCTATTATATCAACTACAGATTTCTATTATCAATACCTTTTATACAGGAAGCGATTCCCGGGGGAGGAACCATAGCCCCTGTTATCATTGCAACTGATAAAACTCAACTCACCCGTTTCTCCGGAAACAAAGCAGCCTATCCAGTTTACCTTACTATTGGGAACATTCCTAAATCTTTGAGGCGCAAACCTAGTTATCAAGCGTGCATCTTGATTGCCTACCTTTCTGTGGACAAGATTACCAAACAAGGCTTGACCAAAACTGCACTCAAGCTTTGTAATTATGAGTTGTTTCATTGATCTGGCGATTGTTCTGGAGTCCCTGAAAGTGGCAGGCGATCCCAAGGGGAAAGGGACTGAAATGGTCGGAGGGGATGGCGCAGTGCGAAAAGTATATCCCATCCTTACCAGCTATGTGGCGGACTACCCGGAACAGTGCTTGGTCACTTGTACAAAGTATGGGACCTGCCCAAAGTGTCGCCGAAAAGCAGAGGAGCTCGAACTGACTACGCCAGGGATTCCTCGAAAACAAAAATGGACGCTGAGCGTCATCAACTCGGCCCAATCCAATAGCACACGGAAAGCCTCTTCTGTACATGCCTTAGCCATGCAGAGCGACGTCGCTGGTGGCCGGTATGATCCTTTCTGGACTGGGTTTCCGTTGGTAGATATTCACCGGAGCGTCGCACCAGATGTTCTGCATCAGCTACATCAAGGAGTTTTCAAGCACCTAACCTCTTGGGTACAAGAAGTAATAGGTGCAGATGAACTGGATGAGAGAATCCGATCTGCGGTGTTTGACATTTCAAGAATGGTATTTCTGGCTTATCCCAAATCTCCGGAGTGGAGCAAAAACATATGGCTCGTATTCTGTTGTCTTGTCTTGTGGGTAAGATGGACTCCCGAGGCATCACTGCATGTTGGAGCCTTCTGCACTTCATCCACTTGGCACAGTATCCCTCCCAGGACAACGACACACTTGGGTACATGCAAATGGAATTAGATACTTGGCACAAGTATCGTTCTTTCTTTATCACCTCTGGTATTCGGGACGACTTCAACATTCCGAAGTTTCACTCCCTTCTCCATTATATCGACTCTATTCGCTGGCATGGTACCACAGACAACACTAATATAGAAATGTTCAAGCGCTTCCACATGGATTTTGCTAAGGAGGGTTGGAAAGCGAGCAATAAACGGGATCATTTCCCGCAAATGACCTTGTGGCTTTCCCGACAGGAAAAAGTGGCATCTTATGATTTCTATCGATCATGGTTGGACGCGTCATCTTCAGAAGAACTTTTCGAGTCTGATTCAATGGGGGATTTGGTTGGAGAGGACATCCAGGAGCAAGATCTACAAATCGCACATAACTTGAAGGAAATCAGCCTGAAGCAGGGTGGAGATAATGAAGCCACAAGAGGCCTGTTGTCTATAGCCAAACATCCGCCAGAACCCTCCAAGAGTCTTTCCCGCATTTTGATCTCCCATACAGCTCCCGGCTTTATCCCAACATTGAAACTCTTTTTAAATTTCCTTCTTCCTCTTCCTCAGCAAGCTCCCAAGCTCCACGCTCTTAATGGTACCCTTCCATTCTCCCATCTAGACATATGGCATCAATATAAATTTACACCTTCTGCTCTATTTGATGATGAATCAGATGGTGTGAGGGAAATTATCAAAGCCCTACCTGTATTGAGAAATACAGCCACTTCTCGATTCGACACAGTGATTGTATTGGATACAGATGAAGCCCAATCTACGGCTGTTCAAGGTTGGTGCCAATTTACTGTTGAATCATAGTTAACAGAAAGATTTAGGTTGTCGAGTGGGCAGGCTCAAAGTTATTTTCTGCCTCCCAGAACAAGTTGACCGGGATGGGTTCCTGGGTGAAGCCCCTTCACAATGGCCCAAAGAGCCCTTGGCATATGTGACCTGGTACACTCAATTCAAATCATCCCCAGAACAAGTCACCGGAATGTACCGCTTAGAACCGACAGGGCTGCATGCTTACGCCGGGAAAAGCCAACTGGGATCCAAATTGGAATTTGGATAATGTTCTTGACAATTGCGATGTATTTTTGGTTAACAATCTGCAATCTAAATACACTTACCAAACAATATATTAGAAAAAGTACAGAATTGGGACGAGTCATAATATTCTGACTCGAGTTTGTTTCAATGAATATAAAGTTGATTTTTTACAGTTTCGCCCTCATCTTACTACTGCCTCTATGTCCGCCAGCAAAGGAAAAAACACAGGCTCCAAACACCCTCTTACCCACACTTCTGGTCCAAAAAATAAGAGGAGCAAGTCTACTGTGGACGCTCTCCGTCCTTCCACTACTACTAATACCAATGGTGCTCAGCGTTGGTCAGGGTGCAATTCACAAAACTCTCTGGGTACATTGAGCAGTGAGTGACCTTTTTCATGTTAAACATTTACTACTCCCCGATATTGCCCCTGCAAGAATCCAAGGTACAGGTTGATGGCAAAAGCTATGTGAGCATGTTGGCGTATATGGCCTTGCTCTCACAAGCTGCTCCTATGGCAGAGCATAAATCCAAAGACAATTTGGAGAACGTACATCCAACTGGTACGTTTCGCTGATTATTCAAGATGTGCCTCTCTCAAATTTTACCTTTCTTTAGCTGATACTATACAACGTAAGTGTAGTAGTAGTATTCATCTAATTTGCTTTTAACTAGAAACCTTCCATGTCCAGTCCCAAATGGAAGCCACTTGAATTCCTCGGAGCAGGACTTTCTAGATGATGTTGAAGCCACAGGTAAAACGCTCCTGCGCTCTGTGTCATGGACTGCATCTCTGATATACTATTAGATCTTGGGGAAGTAAAATTGAGTCTCTCTGATCAAGAAGACAATGGACCAGAAGATCAGGAGGATGAAGAAGGGGAAATTGAAGAAGCTGGTCAGAGTGAGGAAGAAGTGGAGGTCACTGGACAGCAACTGCTTACCTTCTTTAACATCATTTCTACTACTCCACTCTAGATGATTGTAGAGGATGTTATGCCTAAGCCTGGCTCCAAGGCGCCAAAAACCAAATACATCGGTTCCAATAAAGTCCTCCTTGCTGAATTTGACAACCGCAAGTTAGCGCTATTGGCAAAACACTGTGCTCGGACTGCCACTTGCACTGTCAACATGTGCCCGGAAGATCCGTCATTCAGCTGGCCGGTGTTTTTGGAGGAAATGAAACGGCTGCAGCAAGAAGGAAGAGCGAAGGAACTTATTGAATCCTTGGATGAAATTGAGCATGACCCCAACTCTATGGATAGGCTGGTTCGTTTTGTAAGTATTTCACTCCTCACATGTTAATTCAATCTTTCGCTGTTCAGATGAGCTATGGAGTTTCTGCTATTCGTCGGGATATTGGCGGGGAAGCCCGTATCAGAACTAGCCAATTCTATAACATTCCTGGAGCCTTTTCTCAGAACGAAATTGTTGTGTCCAATTCTGTTAAAAGGATGTAAAACTGATAGTGCAAAGACTGTAATCACAGCAAGGTTTGGTGGTAATAATGCCTTGTTATTGACAAGCAAAATATCTCTAGTGTCACAGTCAAGATTTGTTCAACCTCTTCCAGACATATAAGGAATAGGGGTTTGTTTGGTTCTATTTGTATGTAAACGCATGAGGCGTGAAAATAGGTGTCCACATTTTTGCGCCCTGCCAAAAAGTAACCAGACTCTGCCATACTCAATTTTCTATGTCCAGTTGTAGGTTTTGTACAACTATTATACTTCTAATGATGGATATAGTACAGATAGGTAAAGTATGAGTTTTGGGGTCATAGTACAAGTGTTTCAGCACTACATTCAACAAATTCTTATTCAATGGTGTACTACTCAAACCTGTCTGTCTTCCTTTAGATCAACAACATCAACTGGTTACTGAAGGATCGCCGATATCACCATGGTGAAATTGATCTAACGGTTGACCCACGCTTTCCACAGCTTGAACTACTAACAGACAACAATTATATTTCTAGAATAGGACTTCCAATGGAATGCCATTTTGCACCCCACTCTTAGGGCTGTTGTTACGAGGGTATCTTATTCAAGGAAAACCAAAACAGGACAGGGTTCTCATCTCCAAGCTACGAAGAGAAGCACACATTCCTCTTCCTTTCATTGCTATGTGTACAGTCCTGGTATGTGTTTCTGATGTTTCAGCAACTTCTTGTTGATTTTGAAGCAGATCGGGCATGCACTACAAGAGTATTCTTCCGGATATAAAGTGGAGAATGAGTTTTCTGTAACAAACCTGGGCAGTCAGTAAGTGGTATTAGAGCAGTCTTCAAATGCATTCGCTCAGCCTTGATCATCAGCTATCGGGCAGTAATGTCAACATTAACCACCCTCCAGACTAAAGCCCCCATCTATGTTGAGCTTCTTCAAACCGAGTTATACCAGCAAATGATGTGAGCGGTGTGTATGCTGTTAGCATAGCATATTCTGACTTTTTCTAGGACTGCCGGTCCAGAAGTGGTACCTCCACAGAGTTACAACTATGATGCTCTTAATGAACTGGCCAAAAAAGGTAAATTGACTCTATCTGTTGAGGACCAAGAGCAGAACAAGGGTGATGATGATGGAAGAGGGGATATTGGCGTCAGTCTGCATCTGGACAATGGTAATGAGGAGTCAGGACCTTGATGGAAAGAGTGTCGAACAGTCCGATGATAGTAATAACAGTGCTAGAGGCAAATGAGAGTTCAGCCTGAGATGGCCGTGAAGGAGTTAAGGTTAGCAGGGATCAGTTCCATGGGCAATGCCAGATCCTAGTTAAAATTCTACGTTATCGTCTATTTCATCTAATAAAATTTATTATATGTCTGCTACCATCTGCTGCTGTTTCATTATGCATTCAAGTATCTGAAAATGGATCCAGTACATCATGAGGCCTTTTGAAAGATCTCTGGGATTATCATTACCTCTCTGAAATCATATTTGTTCTGTAACAGAGTGATCTGTGGACAATTTGAAAAATTACAGCGCCGGTGTATAGACAACTCAAAGCTGCCAAAAGCTGCAAATGGTAGTGTGACACATTAACCAGAAGACTATTCTGGTATTTCCAGATAGTTCCTAATGTGGTTTCAACTTATCTAAGATATCTTCAGAGTGAACTGTCATAGATAGGCTTCTCTCTAAGATGTATTGGCATTACTTTTTGAATTTCTTGAAGGTAATCAATTATAAGTGGCTACTTTGGCTAGAGCATTGAACTGTCCTTTTGCAGTGGTTGAATTTATGAGCAGGTCTATGAAAAGATCTAAGAAAATACCAGAGTTATGAAAGAGCATCCATAGTACTAGTACTAATTGACTGGATTTATATCTAAATATCACGAGGTAGTTTTCAATGCTAGCAATGGAACTCTTACATACCCTCAGGGATTCTCGAGGATCCCCAAGG
The DNA here is from genome assembly GCA_013368555.1 of Collybiopsis confluens. Taxonomy (NCBI): domain Eukaryota; kingdom Fungi; phylum Basidiomycota; class Agaricomycetes; order Agaricales; family Omphalotaceae; genus Collybiopsis; species Collybiopsis confluens. The sequence goes on along the minus strand of JAACJN010000251.1, from coordinate 18,210 downwards.
ATAGTCAAAGCTTCCTAAGTACAGATGATAATATATCAGTACTGTTTTTTAGGATGTTTGATATATCTGAATGATTTTGGTAAATCATTAAAGAAATCATTTTTCAACTTTCAGAGGAATGGTGGATCTGGTGAATGCTTTTGAAAATATTGAAGCGGTTATAGAAAATCCACAATATTGTTACCACAGGTTCTGGATAAGTTGCTACTGTATATATAGGCAATGGTGAAATGCTTTGAGAAGTCATGGCAAACCCTTCGGGGTCTACTACTATATTATGGAAGAATTATAAATGCATTTGAAGCAGTTATAGAATGTCCACAATCTTGATATTACAGGTCCTGGATAAATTGCCACTATGTTTAGGCAATAGTGTAATGCTTTGAAAAATCATGGTAAACCATTTGGGGTATACAACTATATCATGGAAACATTATGTTTGCATCAAAGTCTTATAAAGCTTAATGCAACACATCCAGATTCAATATGAATAGATATCAAAAGTAGCTGGGATTAGCCATGTATACCCAGAACATGATAGTTGGTACTGGGGGTTTACAGGAATGGGGGGCTGTCCTTTGGGAACTTGGAGAAGCCTACAGTGCCTAGGCAACCAGGATAGCCCAGCTGAATTCAGAACATTCAGAAGCAAAATCAGACTGATTCATCAAGACCATGGCTTTAAGGGTTTTTCTAGATGTCATTCACAATCTCCTGATCATGATTCACATCCTGATCTCCCTGAGGGTGTACAAGTTGGTACTCCATTGGAGGTGGTTGAGTGTGCAACTCTTCATCAGGAGGTAATGGCTGATAGTACTCTGTCACAGCAGCTGGTTCTTTTACATGAACCTGTTTTTATTGATTTGGAAGTGCGGCATACGAAGGAGCATGTCGGGGCCAGTCTAAAAAGAACGAAACATTGTTAGCGAATTGAATTCGCTTTAACAAAGCTAGACTCACCGTATATTGGGTCCGGGAACCCAGAAGATCCGTCTCCTCCGGAACGAAGGAGTCGCCTATGACGGAGACCCCCTCCACGTCCTTGATGAACTTCGCTTTAGGATGGTACTCTTGCTTGGTACCAGAGCCCGAAGTGGCCTTGCTAGCCTTACCTTTACCTTTCCCCTTTGCGGTGGACTTGGAAGTAGAAGGCGCGGATGCAGCCACCGACGTTTTGTTCCTTGGAGGAACGGGTCGAATACGATCAGCCCTCTGCAAAGAACGAATGACAGTCCTAGTTGCTGCAGAATTAGCCTAGGAAGAAAAGAATAGTTAGTCTAACCAAAGAAAGATGAGCAATGAGGGAATTTACCTTCGAATCGTTGCTAAGGTTGACGGTTGCCTTCGAAGTCGACTTCACAAGTTTGGACAACGGCACGTCGTCATCCAAAGAAACAGAAGGTTTCTGGTGTTTGGCTAAAAAGAAGAAAACGAAGTTAGCCTACATAGGATGATAATAATTGGAAGCAAACTTACCCGGTTTCTTTCGAACCTCAGTCGTGCTGTCGCTATCCTCACTAGAAGGGGAAGCGGGGCGTTTGGCATGACCCAAAGTGCTGTATCGAACAGCCGGCTTGCCTACAGACTGACAGACAAACGATTGGTCAGGAAATGACAAGAATATATGCAGAAAGAAGTTAGACTTACGCGCAAAACGCGATGTCCAACTTCTGGACTGGTGCTCTTCTCCTCCTTCTCTCCTTCAACATAGTCATCATCCGGACCCTCCATCTCCTCATTCCGCTCGTTGGGTTTGGTAGATTCTGGAGCGTAGTCCAGATGGTCTTGGCCGGGAAAGATAAACCAGGACGAAGGGTTGTCGAGCAGCGAAACGAGGCAAGCCCCTTCGAGATCGAACGGATTCAGAGGGATGGGCGGAAACACCTCGAATTTCTGCTTGCTGAGACTGTAATAGTCCTATCGGAAGATAGTTAGACTGAGAGAAAATCGAAAATCGAAAAGAAAAGATTCACCTGGAGGTGGTCGAGCTCAGTCTCGGGAACCCCCCAACCTTTTAAGAGGCAGCGAAACGAGGCAAGCCCCTTCGAGATCGAACGGATTCAGAGGGATGGGCGGAAACACCTCGAATTTCTGCTTGCTGAGACTGTAATAGTCCTATCGGAAGATAGTTAGACTGAGAGAAAATCGAAAATCGAAAAGAAAAGATTCACCTGGAGGTGGTCGAGCTCAGTCTCGGGAACCCCCCAACCTTTTAAGAGGTTGACCTTCTCCTCAGTGGTCAAAATACTGGATATGTCGACAATCATTTGGTGGACGAAGCCGCGAGTGATCATCACAAAAAGCGGACAGTTCCGGACATTACCCCAGAAATCGGACAGATATGTCTATAAGAACAACATTTTAGTCAAAAATAAACAAAAGATGAAAATAAAAATTAATTTACCAAAGCTGGACGAGCGTCCTCTAGTCCAGCCTCCAACAATACCAGTTGTTTGTCCTCGTCGTTAGTTCGACGTTGGTAGTAGGCATCAGAAATGGCGGATTGAACGCGTTTTACGGCAATGAAAAGATCAGAAGCCTCTGCGTACAAAAAATTGTTAGACTGAATGGCAGGCTCGTACCACTTGACGAGAGCTTGTGGATACATAGTCGTCGGAAAGTCATTTGTCGATGACTTGGGAGACGGTGAAGTCGTCTTTAAAGTTGGAAAACGATAATCAGCGATACCGGCTTTGGAATAGTCGGGGTCGAGGAAGGCAGACGGTGGTCGAACACCTTTCAAAAGAAAAATTTGACAGCTAGCGACTAGTTTGTCGCTCATATTGGCTGTCGATGGCAGTCGCAACCGTGGAGTTGACGACTTTGAGGGCATAATGAAAGAAAGGAAAGAAAGAACGAACTGGTTGAAAATTTTCAACCGGCGTCCTTTTATTCAAAGACAGGCCGCCTGCGGCAGATTTAATATGAGTCAGCAATCGGACTTCTTTTGATCAAGAAAGAAAAACATACCGAGCGACTACAACGAAGGAGAAATAAAAGAAAGTACGCACTGTGGCGTGTCCAGATTGGAAAACTGGACTTAGGCGAAGTGGAACGAACTCTATTTGATCATTATTGATGGATTCCCGCTTTGATCGATGCCGACGTCGGCATCAAAGAGTCAAAAATGCTAAATATGCGAACTGGTTCTCATTGACTAGTACAAAATAACACGAGAGAAGTAGATGGACATCAGTGTTGCACTGTATTGAAGGCAAGAGAACGACTACGTGAACCTTAACGACCTAGACTACGACCGAGGATGGTCTAGATCTTTAGTTTGGGGGAGATGATGCGAATATTTCGCGTTCATCAGTAGAATTGTTTAAAGTACTGAATTCCAAAGTAGGAATATGTACTAGAGAGCTGAGACTAGCCCGAGTTGTCAGCTAACGAGCTACACTGCTATGCATGCGGAGTGCCGAAGTTGGATCACATATCTGACTGGTATCACTAAAGTCATAAGAGTGATCCATGCTCGTCTAACTAAAAACGGCTCATAGGAACTTGGCCCCACTCTTACGAGTTGGTAGACCCACCTTATATCCACCAAGGACCTTTTTAACGAGCTAGCATCTTGCTTCGTACCAAGGGCATGATGACTTATTGCAACACCGATGAACAGAACTTACTCCAGTGGTTTTGTATTGGCCTATGAACTTAGTCGTACTTTATGTGAACATGATAATAACCTGTTTAACTCGGACAAGAGTTATACAGTATACGCCTATATGATGCTATACTATGGAGAGTCTTGACTACGAGCTAGACTACTCAAATAATAAACGATCTCGCACTAGAGGTCGAGACGAACACTTGGAAGGAGTCAGACACAAGTCAGGCTACCGTTCCGGAACTCGATTATTTTGAAACATTTAGATCAGAATAGATCTACCCAGATACTGGATAAAGTGGAGTGCCGAATGGATATTGGAAGTTCAACCGACAATCGGAAGACTTGGATAAAAGATTGGAAAGAGTTAGCCTTGCGATCGGTCCGCGCCATATGCTCATCCGGCAAGTACCAATCGAACTATCGGACAAAATACAGTTAGTCCCTACGTTGGAGGCTTCGGAAGAATAGGTTTAGGAAGTTCCCGAGTATTTCAGGAGATTCGAGGCGTTTCATCATTTTCTGGGATTTTGGACCTTTACCGAATATTTGTTATTTCCCTTCGCATATATACCTTACCTTAGCTAGTTAGACAACAGATAACACCCCGCGGACGAATTCACACCTTTGCCCGAGACTTGTATCTCACCCCATATATCCGAGCATAAGTCCCCGTGTGGCACTCAAAACCTATACCAGAGAATAAGTCCCTGTGAGGCACTCGAACCTATATACCTGAGATAAGTCCCTGTGAGGCACTCATATCGCTCAGTTCTACCGGAGTGGGTGTCTGAGACGTGCAAAACAGAGAGAAAACTCCTGTGTAGCCATCTTATTCCGAAGAGGATAAGATAGAGAAGTTAGACACGGTTGATTGCCCTAGCTCCCGTTGTCCTTGTCGAAAGAAGTTCTATAAACAAGCCCAGGAAAGGTTGTGGTGAACTATCCTGTATATATAACCAAAGAAATAAACCTAGCCTAGCTTCGAGGTCGATTGCCCTAGCTCCCTCGTTCTAGTTTGATTGAAATACGCCTCGTTGGGTTGATTGCCCTAGCTCCCCTTCGTTGTAAAACACCCCACCTATAAAACCCATACAAGGTTGATTGCCCTAGCTCCCGTTGTCCTAGTGTTTGATAAAGAAGTTTGAAGTACATACGAGGTTGATTGCCCTAGCTCCTTCATCACTGTTGTAATAACATATAGTCTAGCTCGAGACGGTCGATTGCCCTAGCTCCCGAGAAAGAAGTCAGCCCACATCTATAAAACTATAAACATAAACGCAGTCGAGCCCTAGCTCCTGTAAAAAGAAATATAAAAGCTAAAGAACCCGCGGAACCTTTGACAACGCACCCTCACACCCTTTATAAATATTTGATACGGCGGTACCATACGAACAAGTCTAACTAAGATTTAGTCTTTGTTTTGTTTTGGTTGTGGTTTAGTGTAGATCACGCACACTGCGCATTACCGCTGCCTCCTGGCCCTCTCCTTCCTGCGTACTCGTACGGCTCAAATACTGAGCACCATGACCTTTACTATCCCGTAGTGATCAAACCGCCGGGACGTGACCGCCGCAATCAATTGCTCACCCACTTTCCCGATACGACCTCGTTCAGCTCATACCCAAATTGTCGTTGCCCTCGCACTTACGTTCAACAGTCATTGCAATCATCTTATCATTATCCTCACCACCTTAACCTCATTCCATCACACCTTTGTTATGTCCTTCCCAGCATGCAATGCTCGACGCTCTGAGGCAGTATTGGAGGATTTATGGGAGATTGCAGCGCGGATACCCCGGGCCTGATATACGTCTTTCGAGATGAGGAATTATGGAAGGCTGGGCGGACGAATAACGTCAAGAGGAGGATTTGGGAATGAGAATGGGACTGCCCCGTGTTCGATAGAGAATGGATAGGTTGGAGGTGGACCCCGTATGCGAATTGAACGGGTGCGTATTCCGCCTTGTTTGTTGTTGCTGTTGCCGACAGCCCGCAGAATATCTGGTGCATCTTGCGCTCGAGCGGATTTGTGTAGGCCGTCCACGGTTTCAGTGCAATTGTGAGTTTCCTTTCGCTTTTTGCGCATCTTTTTTCCTCATTTTGGCGCAGGCGGGAGAGTCCATGTCGAGAAGTTTGATTTTGGCGGAGCTTCAACGTCCGGCGAACTTATCCTATCAGTTATCGAAATGGTCATTGATTTTGTTTTGTCAAAGTATTAGTGTTGAATGATTGTAATAGCAGTACTTTGGGGATCGAAGACGGGTTTACAAGAGTATTCTGGGGAAGAAAGTTGGCTAGGCTACAAGGTACCTTTTAATTGTAAAGAAATAATTCTTGCTACTGTAGCTGACCTGCTTTCTTTCTTGTTCACTACAGGTATAACCTCGAACTCATTTTGATGCAATCTTAGCCTTGGAGTGTGCTCTGGATGTTCAGATTTGGCAGTCGAACTGATTGCGGTATGTGTAGTATCCTGCTATGAAAGCTGCTTCCTGTCCAGCTTTACCCTTACGCTTCTCTTTTAGATCCACACAGTGGGAGAAATACCAAGGACAAAAGTGTAGCTTACTGTCAGGTATGTGAAAGCAATCTTTACGATTGCTTTCTTCTCACACACCTGCAACAGTGATCCACTATCCTGGTGCTTGGATACCCAACTTTGAGTCTGTAACAACTTTCTCACCTATTCCATCTTCAAGTTGACGACCTTTCTAGTGAGGACATGGACAGTTGAAGAACCAAAGCTACTGCAGATATTCAAGCTGACATGGGCTCGCTGTGCTGTTTTGGGTGTTAGTATCAACAAGCATGTATTGTGGACTGCGAGGCTGAAAATCCAATTTTCATCCAGTACTAACTAACAACAGTTTATTGAAACGTTCACAATATGGCTGAAGAAGGCAAGAAAGTGAATGGTAGGCTAAGTTAATTATGTAAATTTGCTAAAAAAAAAGTGTGTACATGTGTAATGATTATCATATCTCATACCCAATTTTCTGTTTGACCCAGTGAGGGCTGGCACAATATTTTCCACTTGACTGAAAATACCCAACGTACTAGTCGAACTAGTGCATCACTAGTTCCTGTCACGTTACATCCCAGCCTATTAGTCATCAAGTTCAGTTTGTTGCGCTTCAAAGGAAGTTATTATTAGTGCCAATATGTAGTACTACTAGTTTCGCATGGCAACATGATATATTATTCAGGAGCAAATGCCCATGCAAGAAATGTTTGAAATGTTGTAGTACGATTGTCAAACTGCACTAGTTGCTGCACTAGTTGCTGCACTAGTCCAGCTGAACTTCTTGGTAGTTGCTGAACTCAAAAATCCAAAGATGATATTATGACTATACCAGAGATTCTAGGGATGCTCAGGAATGAGTATAAAACCTTGGTAGCCTGGGATGCCCAGGCTTCCCAGGGACTCCCATGTTGTTTCAGGAAGCTAAGAATATGACCTCTTTCCCTGGTGCACTCAGGAATGCCAAGGACACACAGACTTTAGGGCCTTTTTCAGATGCAGCTGAGCGCTGAGGCTATATATAGGAAGGAAAGCCGTCCAATCCTGCAACCAATGGATCCCAGGTATCTCTGGATCTCTCGCCGCAATCTTTCACAAATGGTCGAGTCAACAATTCTGCTTCTTGTTCAAGATTTCCATCTCCTGTACAGCACCATACTTCAAATGTGGCAAGAACTAAAGAGTATTGAGGCCGTAAAAGCGTGTTTGAGAGATAATCTATGTTTTGACATTTGCTAAACTGGGGAATCCTTCTGTCATACTCAATGACGATGAAATCGAGGAGCATTACGAGTCTATAGACAAGTACAACACAAAAGTTGCTCTATTCCGTGAAATCATCTTTCAAACTATTTCCAACTCTCTTTTCTTGCACGTCACAGACGAAACAACTGCAAAAGGGCTTTGGGATAAGCTCTGCAAAATTGTCGAGGTCAAAATGCCCTTGGAGCCAATGCTCTAAAGATGAAGATGATGTTATATGTTACACCAGAAGATGGCAATGTACGCGAGACACTCACTTTACTCCAAACTTGGTATGAGGAACTTGCCGGTATGGGAGTTTCTCTAACCGATGACTCCTACCAATTGCATATCCGACATGCCTGTGGTCCTGCATTCCGCAACCTATTCAAAAATCTCGTACATGCAGCCGAACTTGCCCAGACAAATCTCACTAGTGAATATCTGATCAACAAAGTTTGTCAGATTGCTGAGGAGTGAAATCTGGAGAAGCAAGGAGAAGCTGTTAGCTCCGCTCTTACCGCCGCCAATGGCATGAACTTTAGAGGAGGGAAAGGAGGTGGACGTAATGGTCAGAAAAAGACTAAACAGCAGCCAAAGCAGGATCGATCTCACCTAAAGTACGGAAATCCAAACTGCAGGAAGACCGGTCATACTACAGAGCAGTGTTGGCAACCAGGGGGAGGATCAGAGGGCCAAGGCCCTCACCAAAGAGGAAAGTTGACAAAAGACTCACCTGAAAATTCTTCTCGCCCTCCATCTCCTCTCACTCCACTGCCAAGCCGTTCCACTACACCTGAGCCTTATGAGGCCAATGTAGAACCTGCCGAAAGTCGACCGATTCAAACAAGAAATCCACCCGGTTTCTATAAAGAAACCAGGACCTACAATAGCACAGCAAATGCCGTGCTTAACACTCTGTTCACCATGACCGTCGTTGACAAGCTAGAAGATGAAGATTTTTTGGTCATTGTAGGTAGATGACAAAGTTGGGAATCATGCGCCGGCAGCGACAGGTGACCCTATATCTATACACCATGCATTAAAAGGGGAAGCAAAAAAGGAATGGTCAGAGGGTTATGATGCTGAGCTCAACTCAATTGAGCAATTCAAAACCTGCAAGCTAGTTGAACGCCCTGCCGGAGTTAACATTGCCAAAAATAATGTTATTTGCCGCATTAAATGCGACGATCAGAACAACATCACTTGCTGTAAAGTACACGTTGTGATGGGAGGCTATTCTCAAATCCACGGAATTGACTACTTTGAAACTTTCACTCCATCAGTCAAATCCGAAACTCTTCGAGTAATTCTTTCAGTTGGTGCTACTAAAGGTGCCGTCATTGAACAGGCAGACGTAAAAAATGCCTACCTTCAAGCTGATCTTAATGAAGAACTATACATGGAGCTACCTCCTCTCTATACACAATTCTGAACCCTCCCCGAAACTCTCAAAGGAAAAGATGTCGTCCTCAAACTGCTAAAACTTTTATATGGCAGTAAACAGGGAGCTCATGAATGGCATCAAACATTATGGAAACAAGCTATCAGCGAAGGTTTTTCGGTTTCTCAAGCTGATCCTTGTGTCTTCTACAAAATTAATGACACTCGTTATCAAATTTTTGCTGCCGCTACTGACGATTTCACCATGCTCGCCGATAATAACAACTCCATGAACTCATTAAAAAATTCCCTCAGTAAACACTTCAAAATTGTCTTCGGAGGCAATATCAGCTGGCTACTGGGATTTTCCGCCACACAAGATATTAAAGAGCACACTATTTCTATCTCACAAAAGGCGTATGTCAAAAGGATAATTCAGCGAGTCGGTCATGAAAATTCTTGTCCTATCTCCACTCCTATGGAAGCCGGAATCGACCTTACTCCTGACTCTCCCGTTGTATTGGACACTCTATTAGCTCCATCCGAACACGGAAAGTATATGGAAGCTGTCGGATCGTTGATGTATGCCGCCATTATCTCTCAACCTGACATTTCATATGCAGTGTCAACTGTAGCAAGGTACATGCATGCACCACATGTTTTTCATTGGAACGCTGTCATATGAATCTACAGGTATCTCAATGGTACCAAGGATTACGCTCTTGTACTAGGCAGAAAGGGACCTATTTGAGTCACTGGCTATAGCGACGCCGACTGGGCATCTCAACTTCACCGCCACTCCATCTCAGGATACGCATTCTTTGTCGGGATTGGACCCACATCCTGAAGTTCGAAGAAACAATCTCTCATCACTCTCTCCAGCACCGAGTCCGAGTACCGTGCACTTACTCATGCATCAAAAGAGCTTATCTGGCTCAGAAAATTATTTGACAAATTATCACTTCCTCTTGGTGATCCTAGCTCACTCTTTTGCGACAACCAGTCCACAATTCGGCTCACCCGCAATTCCACTTATCATGCTCATACCAAGCATATTGATGTTCAATTTCATTTTATTCGCAAAGTCGTTGAACAAAAACTTGCCATCATTCCATACATTTCTACAGCAAACATTTTTACAAAATCTCTTGCTCATATCAAATTTGTACGTTTCCGTTCTCTACTTTCTTTGTTTCCTCAGCCTTCGACTTGAGGGGGAGTGTTGAGCATACTGATGCTCGGGAGCTGTGCTCCATCAAGTCTCGGCCTTGCACCGAGTTCTTGGTTAAAATTTCTTTTATTCCTACGTACCGAGTCGTACACAACTCAGTGTTCTACGCCCACTGAGTTGTGAGTACTTATACTTGATTCCTTTCTAATTTATTCTTACAAGTTTGGTATTAGACATACTTATTCTATACAGGTACATACTTAGTGTTCTACGCCCACTGAGTTACATACTTATTCTATACAGTTGATTTGCCCCTTCGATCCCCTGCGCTCAATAGTGGTCACACCGTTGATTTGCCGTGCCCTAACCTTTCTCCTTCTGCTCTCAAACGTATACAAGAACAGAAGAAATCCCCGGGTAAGAAGGCTTCTCCTTCAGGAAAAGCTTAACCGGCGACTCCTATTATGCCCCTGGGTCTCCGGTTAGTGTTGGGGCGCTCTCTGCTTTGGTTATTAACCAAGAGCCAGAGCCCCGGGCTGTTCAAAATGTTGACGGCTCTTATACTTCCATTTGTCTTCACGCTCTGTCTTTTATTTTTGCTTCAAATACTTTTCTTCATTCTCCTTCTCATTTTATTATTTCTATTTTTCTTTGTTTCCTAAATTGTTCTCCCATTCATGCTCATGCACTGGTTGATTCCGGTGCTTATTCCTCTTGTATTTTGGACAAGTTCGCTTCTTGTTATAACCTCTCACGTCGGACTAAACCCATTCCGTCTCCAATTATTGTGGTTGACGGTTGCCCTATAGCTTCTGGATTGATCTCCCAAGAAGTCATCTCTAACGTATCCATTTCTTCTCATGCTGAGACACTAACGCTCTCCGTTGTATCCATTGGTTATCCTGTTATTTTAGGTCTTGATTGGCTTTGCCGTCACAACCCAAAGATTGACTGGCAATCAAGTTCCGTCAAACTTGACTGTTGTAATTTGAACAGAGTCAACCCTGTCAAGGTGTATGGTAAAGGCTCCGGTCTCTCCCTATGGCCTTCTCTCAACAATGCAAGTGTTGGTTTAGGCTTTGGTCTATCTAGCTCTCTTTTATGACCCATGTATTCATCCGCTATTGCCATTGACATTCCTTCTCATCTTAATACACAAATTATTGTGGATTCAACGCCTTTCACTACCTCAATTCCAAAACAATCTTTCCTTTCCGCTTTTATTCATCATAGCGGTTTCGGGAAATCTCCAACTTATGTGGTTCCTCCACCAGCTGCTACGCTGCAATCTTCAATTAACAAACCTCCTGATATAAAGGTTTTAAGTCCTCATAAGTTTTTAAATTCTTCAAAATCATGTTCCATATCCTACCTTTGCTTCTTTGATATACATTCTTCTGTTTACATCCGCTCCGTTGCTACTGACCCTCTTCCATCTGACAAGCCAAGTATGGAGTTTCCTCCTGAAAGCTCTGATGAAGTCAAGGATATTTTGTCTTTTATTCCAGAACATTATTGACCCTGGGCCAACACGGTATTCAACCCTCAGGAATTTGAAAAACTCCCTGAACATTGGCCTTTTGACATTGAAATTGAAATTGAAGAAGGCAAATCACCTCCCTTTAGTTGCATGTACTGCCTTACAGAAGTTGAACAAGAAGCCGTTGCTGAATATGTCCATTCAAATTTGCGACGTCAACACATTCATTCATCAACATCTTTCGCTGGCACTTCCATTCTTTTCACCTGCAAGAAGACCAGCAAAATTTGACTCTGTGTTGATTTTTGTGGACTCAACGCTATCACCCAAAAAAATTGCTTCCCGCTTCCTTTAGTGGATGATCTCCTTGATCACGTTCAAGGTTGCAAGTATTTCTCCATTGTTGACCTCAAGTCTGCTTACTCCCATCTCCGCATTTGCAAAAGTGATGAGTGGAAGACTGCATTTAGAACACATCTTGGTCTTGTTGAACATCTCATTGTTCCGTGTGGTCTTACTAATGCTCCCGCCGCTTGGCACGCTTTTATCCAGAACATTTTACAAGATTTTTTAGATGTTGTTTGTGTTGTCTATCTTGATGACAAACTCATATTCTCAAAAACTCTTGAAGAACACCACCGCCATGTCGGCATGGTTCTCAATTGTCTACGCAATGCTTCACTCTGCGCAAACCCAAAGAAGTGCAAATTTGACAAATCCAAAGTTGAATTTCTTGGCTATATTATTGGCGCTGAAGGTATCGAAATGAGCCCAAACAAACTTTCTACCATCCTTCAGTGGCCCGAACCAAGCAATGTGCGTCATCTCCAATCTTTTCTTGGTTTTTGTAATTTCTACCGTTGTTTTGTTGATGGTTATTTGCGTATTACACTTCTGTTAACGCGCCTAACTTGTAAGGATGTCGAGTGGAACTTTTCCAATGAAGCTTGTACAGCCTTTAACTCTCTTAAGCAATTTTTTGCTTCTGCTCCCATTCTTTCTCATTTCAATCCGCGCGCTCCTTCCACTTGTTTTACGGACACGTCGGACTTTTCTATTTCTTGTATTCTTCATCAACCCAATGAAAACAGCAACCTTCATCCTGTTTCTTTTTACTTGCAAAAATTGTTCCTGGCCAAGATTAAATACAATGTTCATGATAAGGAGCTCTTTGCTATCATTGAGGGCTTCCGTGAACACCGTGCTTGGCTTTTGGGTTTGCCCTTTTCTATTTTGGTTATTTGCAACCACAAAAATCTTGAATATTTTATGACTTCTCAGGTTCTCAACCAACGCCAAGCACATTGGGCAATGTTCCTTTCTGAATTTGATTTTAAATTATTTTGCACTCCTGGAAATTCTAATGTGGCTGATGCACCGTCACGCCATCCTGACTTTGTTCCCAAAATGGGGAATGAACATCTCAACGTGCAGAAACATGTATTACTGTCACACAGAATTACTCTTTTCAGATTCTCTTTCCAAATTACGACCTCATTTCAACCTTTTGACCAACGCACCTTCCGATTCCATTTCTTCACTAACTACCATCTCTCTCAACAGCTCGGACCTACTTGCCAAATTCTTGGATGTGTCACGAAACAACCTTTTTATATTTATTGATTTCCTTTTTCTTTTATTTTCCGTTTCCTTATACGCGATAAGTCACGAGGTCGTATATGATGATAGTATTTGAGTGTTCACCTCATGTCTTGATTACGCTAATCTCCTTACTTATCTATGATAGGATCTCCATTCATCTATTGTACGTCATCCATATTACATCGCTTAGTCATAGGGACAGTAGATTGCTTATTACTTACCATCGACATGACAACTACCTTACACATGTACGACAATGCGATACTTATGCAATACATAGGGTCAAGGGCTTAGGCGCAGCCACAGCTCAACAGTATAAATAGTGAACTGTCTTACCAGTAGTTTCTTCAGCTTCGATCTCGTTTATTCTCCTGTACTCTTCTCTGCAATCTATCCTCATTAGTCTTGATTTCTCTGTGACACCTGACTTGACGCTTTACTGAGGGCCCTGGCTGCTATATCTCAGTAGTTGAGTACAGTCGCTAACAGAAGATCGAAGCTATCTCCTCGTCACCTGTCACAACCAAGAAGCTCTATTTCCCTACTCCCATACACACCCCATATGTTCTACCCGTACTAGGTACTACGTAAGTCTCTGACCTTATATACCTACATTTTCTCTACACCGACCTTGAGGGAAGGGCGGTGCTTGCTTGAATTTTATTTTTTCCTTTCCTTTCCGACAACTATCTCCTCTCAATCCGAGTAATTGCACCACTGGGTTAAACCTCTGTATTTCCCTAACTGCTTAAAAAGGGCGCGTAACGTTGAGACCGACACGCCGTGCAGTGGTAGCTGAAAGGCAGTGATTTATACCTAATCTTCGGAGAAGGGTCACCGCGACGAGGAACGTTGGGCCATTTTGAGTTAGGGCCAGCTCGTTTTACTCAGCAAAAGAGAGTGGATAGCCACCATTACGGATTCACAAGACCAAGGACTTTTTGAACAGCTCGTAGAGCGTGTAGCCACCGTATTCTCCCCCAAACCGACTAGATCCTCCTCACCAATCATCTCCGCCTGCCAAGACCGAATCCACGCTGTTGATACCAAAACTGATCTCGAAGTAAACTGGTACGACCCTGATAGACATTGGGAACAGTGTACCCACCAACCTTGTCAACACCGATACGAAAACAGTCTTGACGACAAATACGACGATTGATGCTACCGACCCATCTCCGCACCCCAATCACCTCCCTAATCATCAACTCCCCCTTCCCACTCTCCTGTTGAATCCCCTCCCATTCCATATATCCCTGAACCCGCTATGCCTAGCCAACCTACTCTCACTATCCCATCCAATATCATGGCTGACACCTCTGACAACACCCCCCGCCAATCCTCAGGCACGAAGTCACTTATAAAGGAACCATCCGAGTTCAATGGGAACAAGCAACAGTTCAAGGAGTGGCAACGCCAACTCTTTGCATACCTCCGAGACCCTCGCAACGGAATATGCACCGATGGAGAAAAAATTGATATTGCTCTATCATACATGCGAGGAATGAACATTCAGGACTGGGTCCAGAACTATTACGATAACCACTTCGATGAATTACTCGAAGAATGGAACGTAACCTGGGCGCAGTTCAAACAAGCCTTCAATGATGCCTTCCTAGACTGAGGCCGGGTCCTCATGGCACAAGAAAAACTCAAGGCAATCCAACAGGGATCGGACACGGTGGACAACTTTTTTAAGAAGTTCGAGTCCCTAATTACGGAAGCTGGCTATCAAAAGGACAGCCCCTTCACCATCAGGATGATCAAAAAAGGGGTCAATCCCAGAACAATCGATCAGATCTACGGGTCACAAAAAGATCGGATCGAGAATTATGCCAAATACAAGGAGACCATCATCTCAATTGATGAAATGTGGCGTAGACGCCAGGAATAAAAGAAGGCCCCACGAGGATGGAACTCTTGGACAAATTGGGATACCCCTAGACCCAATAGTTCGAGACCGAGTCCAACCACTGCGACCCAGGGGGATCGCAAAGCATGACTTTTGGAGGAGCAGGCATCAGTAAAAGTACCCTTTACCAGGAGAGGCCTTCATTGTCCGGGAAGTAATGCAAAAATCTGCAGCATTGTGTGGTACACTAAGACACTCAGAGGTTGCCAAGATCACCTATGAGGACATGGCTACCAGTGATTTCTGCCATCTCCCTGGCTCTCCTGGTGTCTCCTGGTACTCCCCATGTTGTTCTGCAGCGCTCTTACGCAACCTCAGAAACTCTAGGAAATTGTTATTAATTCAAATCAATGTCTATATTAATTATTGAATTGATCTTTAGCACCCATGCCTAGCTAGTTGGAGTCGCATCCCAACTATATGGTAGACAGAATTAGATTCGCACTTCTATCCAATTGAATATGCCTATTAATTTTGCCAGATAAATACGAAAGGGAAAGAGGACAAACTACTATTGAATGACAGATAAACAGTACAGAAAAACGAAGCAGGTAATGAGAAACTGTTGAATCTTAAGTAATGTATGCGGGAACACATGAGCAGGCCCTCAGTACAGCATGCTTTCAATATGAAAACATTTATCAGAAAACCTCGCGCTATGTCTAACAAAATCAGAAACATTATGTAACAATAACCTCTCACGTACTAATGACAGACACCATGATAGATATGGATAACGGGATAACCGCTTGAGCAACATTTCTCCAAAAAACCCCAATAAGCTGCCAGTAGAGTAACATACGTGGCAGCAGTTGCATCTGCGTATTGGCCAGCTGGCACAAATTGTGTACAGGCAAGACTTTGCAGCATTGCGAAAGCATAAGACGATCAGGATGGCAGGTTTAGATCAGATATTACTGTTTGAGAAACAGGCGTAGGACTCGAAGATAGATTCTTCGTATGGTGTGAGTGGTATGGTCAGGAGATGAGTTGGTGGTGTTCGTTTGGATTTTGCTGAAAAGAAGGGATAAATGAATATACACGGGAGGGAATGGAAAACGACATACATGATACACATCTTTTCGGATAGTCTTGAGCGCTTGAGGTTTTCTGTGCTGAATAACCTCGGTATTGCCAGGCTGCAAGAAGACTGCGGTAGCAGAGAGCGACGAGATACATGTCCAAACTTCTGGTTCAGTGAGGAAGGCTCGACACCTGGAGCAGTCAAAATAGCCTGAAGAATTTTCTTGCTTTAACCAAGAATCAGTGAGCAGCAAAACCGCAATCTTTCAAACGCATCAAACAGGTTGGGATTTTCTCATCTAATTATTTCACTCACAGGGACATTTATTCCTGCATCCAAGCACCAGTACGCCTCTGGCAGAACTGTGGCGTGGTATGCTTTTCCTTTGCAAACCGCTTCTCTCTTCCATCTCGGTGCCACTTCAATAGGAAAAAAGCGAGACCGTCTCGTTTTTAGGCTGTCACAAGTTGAGTGAAAGATCACGTCCAAGCCGACAACGTCATGTGGTAGGTAAAGAATCAACATCCTTGATTGCGCCAAGGGCGAGCAATCTGTCGCCCGTTATAGCCCGTCGCTGTTCGATTTCCTGAACGCATGCTTTGTGCCATAAAAAAAGAAGTCATCCGAGCGGTTAAAGTACTGGAGGCCGGCTAGGGAAACAGTTAGCTAACCCATATTGGCAAGTTTAGGATACTGTTGCTCACGACGTCCATAACGGTAAACGGTTCGGGACCAAGCTACAACAGATCCTCGCTCGCAATGGCGACAATTTCCCGACCGTGAGCTTGCACCTTTGTTACCGGTCCTCGTATCCCATCTAAAATAAAGATATCAGCGTTCAGTTTTGCAACGTTCAGAGCCAATCTGAAACTACAATGACGAACAGCATGAGCATCTTGACACTGGCAAACATGTAATCCTTTTTCGAATGCCGATCCACATCTCCGATAACAGAGGTATGTCCCTCAAAGGTATTTGTGGACTGAATGATGGAGGTTTCTCTCGAGTAGGATTGGCAGTTCCTGGAAGAAACAACGATGTGAATACCTAGTCATATCATGCACAAAGTGTATTGAGCTCACCAGTAGCAGATCCTCCAACGCGCCCAGCTTTGTTCGGACTCCACGTCAAACTGTGACTAGAAAAGCACCATTAAAACTGTGTTCAGAAAAATACAGAGAAACACCCTTGTCACTCACCCTTCTCTAGTCTGCCCAACCAGTCAAATATTCGGCTCACTAGCATGTTTTGTCCTGTCAAACACCAACACCTCTCGCGTAACAGCCTTGGTCGCAAGCGAATCGATATTCTGTGATATATACCTCGCGCGGTTGACCTCTCCCGGGTGGTTTATCTTCTACACAATCTGTATTCTTGATCAGGACCTTAATGAGGATGGAATAGTGTGGTTACCCAGTTCTCCGCGTTCGGCATCGTAGGATTCATGGTCGAGTTTATCTGCCTTGGGAGCGTCATCCCGGCTTGGGATTGAGACCGTGGCAATTTGGAGACCGGAGGTGTGGGTGCCAAGTAGGAGACGGTGGATGGTGTAGTTTTTTTTCCTAAAGGCCTACGTATGTTGTATCAGCGAAAAAATCATGATAGAGTAAACCAGTCAACAAGAACCATATGTTTCTTTATCCGGGAACCGCTGACAGGTCAAGCTTGCTAGGCCAAAGCATGCGTTATGACCAGATCGTAAAGATATGACGCATTTTTCTCCCTAGAGTGTGGGTTTAATCCTGAATTGAATTCCGGGCTTTTTATGCGTAGAAAACAAACCAGACTTTGTATTCCTAACAAACAAAACAGACTTCAGTGGCTCGAAGAAACCGCGTCAATGGATGAATACCTCATTCATGAGTTTGTTCTCTTCCTCTGCAGCTTAATTGTCCTTTACTTCTTCTGCTTGCGGTGTCATGGATGGGGCAAGTGAGAAAGAAGCGATGGGTCATCGGCTGATGCCTGCCGCAAAATTCAATTCGAGCAAACTGCCTTGTGACTTCAAATTGGCTCAGAAATCCGACCAATACAAGGCGGAATCATTCGCAAATTTCTTTAGAATACAAGTACGACTCCTACGACTACTGATCAATATGAACATTTGTCCATACAGCGTTCAGCATTCAACTTTATTGTTATTGTTACCTAAGTATTGTTCAAGTTACTTTTCCGCTCCAACTCTAGATATTTGCAACAAAATCCTGTCGTGACAACCGGTACTTACATCATTTTTCTCACATTCTATTCATTTAT